>APFE030118147.1:34932-56797 GCA_000404065.3 Pinus taeda
TCCACTCTTATCTATTTTCATAAAGGAAAACGAAAGTAGTCTTTACTTGTTTGTTTCTAAGATAACTACCAGTCTTAGTGGGAATAGTAGCTCCGAGTGGACACTATTCCTGGTAACAAGGAGATTGAGTATATAGATTGTCAAATTAACTCATATGAATTTTGAGATCCCAAAAGGTTCTTGGAAACTCTCCCTCCTTCAAAACAAGAAACAATAGGGCTGCCCGTAGATGTTTGAATTGACAGTTTGCAGCTGGAAGCATATGTTGAGGAGTTATGGAAGTAGACATGGTCTGGTTTTTATGATCCTATAGCAGCATATATGGAATATTTTCTTAAGCTGAATGAAAAACCAGATTTCCTTTTATAGAGCTAGAGGTACTATGTGTATATATTGTTGGTAGAATTTCCAATTATGTTTAGTTCAAACACCATAAAACAACTACATCATTACAACAATTGCTTGATTCGTTGATTTGGAACTTTAGTATCACTTGATTCATTGATTTTGCAGTATATTAGTACATGATAAGTGTGTAATAAGCTTGCTGGATAGACATCCTTCAACACCTAGTTTACATTTTGCAGTGTGTGATTTTCAGTGTTCAGTTTGGTTGTAAGTTTTTGACCATATTGGCCCAATCAGCTAGGCACTTGTTTTACATTGTTCTTGACACCTCCAAGGAGCTGCCATCCCCAATAAGGCCAATGTTAGTTCTACGTAGCCTATCACTAGGATCAAAATGGGCTCTTACTATGTCTGGTTTTTAGAGATGTTTTGCACATGAGTGTCAGTGCAAATCATAACCTAAGTATATTCATTAGAAGCAACTCAGAAATATCTTTCTAATGGTATATTGCACGCCCAAAACCGGTTCCTGGATTAGAAGATATGATCGAAATGAATGATTGATTCTTGGTTATCCATGTTTTGAGGTCATTTGCTACACACAGGGACAAGTTTACTACAAAATTAGTTTCTGAAGTAATGGACATGAATTTTACAAAATTGAAAGAGACTTTTTTTAATCACATACCCAATAATGAAAACCTCCTTCATTTTATGCACAGGTGTTACTATGTGGGAGATATGCAGTGATATTTGAAGCCTACATTAAAACAAAACAAATTTTGCATTTGTTTTACTATTTTAGTCATTTTAGTGTGGCACCATTTTACAATAGATGGAAAGTAATTTTGAGAAACTCAACGATGTTTTTGTCAACCACGATCCATATAAAAAAAAAAAAAAAAATCAGTTTTATTCACAGGTGTCGTGAATTGGAATGGTTGACTAGATCTTTACAGCCTATTTTTACAAATTTAAATATTTAATGATTTCCTATTTTGGAGATTATTTTGTGGCACAAATTTCGAGCAACAGGAAATGAATTTCCAAAAGTTGAGAGAGGTTTTTCTCAAACATGACCTTATCTACAAAAATCTCTTTCAGTTTTGTAACATGTGTTATGGTATACAAGTTCATCTTTGACCCTTATTTTCATAAATTCGATCCAAATTTAATGTAACTGTTTTTATCTTTAGGGAGATGGTTGAGCTCAACTCCCTTAGTACAGGGATGAGATAATTGTATATATTTTATGAATTTTAGAGTGTAAAAGGTTCAAATTTTTCAGCAGAGGAAAACTATTATTAGATTGTGTAAAGCTTAAATTGTTCTGAATAGTATTCTATTGGAGCAGTCTCTGCCCTTTAAACTTAGGATCCATCACAGTGTTTAATGTGCAGCCTATTTTTCTTATAAATTCATTTCCATGCTTTGTTTACTTCTTTTGGTTCCTTCTTTCAATTAGCAGGTTAGCTAGGAGAAAAATATCACCATAAGGTTTTCCGCAGGTGTCTCAGCCTCATATCCTCCCTCTGGGACCATGACTTGAGGAAGAGACCCTTCAACAACCCCAAAAACACGGGTTTCTGGTTCTTGGATGAGCTTTGGAGTTTGTTGTTTGATGCAGTTACTTGTTTCAGTTCATTGTCATCATTTTCCCTCACTCTCAGTCCATCCTCAACCTCACTGGTTTTTCTGTCGTTTTCATTGAAACTTCCTTCAACACATTCTTCATGCATAATACCATTACCATCCGATCCACAAAAAACCTACCCAATCACCGTCTAATCCATTAGTTTATCCAACTGCCACCTCGCATGAATTCTTCCATTTACTTTATGCACTTTAAGTCCCCACTATTGATCTGCCTCACCTAATTTGAAGTCTATCACGTCACCTCAACATTTTATGTGCTTTAGAACCCCACTGTCAATTTTCCTCGCCTGATCTGATGGTTGTCGCATCACCTGATCACCAACTAGCTTGGCCGATCTCCACCGTTGATCTGACTAGCCTGATCCAACGACTATCGCGTAATCTAACGCGAATTCTTGCACAACTGTTATATGCCTGAGAGCATGTGAGAAAAGTGGTTTTCTCATGCTAAGTGTCGCTCAATTAGGCCAATCGCGTGAAATTTAGAAATACAACTTACAACATTGAGGGCACGCAAGAAACTGCTTACTGCTTTTGAAACCCACTCCATCATTTCCACACGTTTTCTTCCCGCGATATGATCTCCACCTTCCATCCTTCAATTAATAATGTCCATCCATCTCTTTACTTAATCTCCATGATAACATGTCTACCATTCATCTCCTGTTAACCCTGTTCATTCGTCTAATCACTAAACCGCCTGCAATACGATCTCCACCGTTCATCTGTTGCATTACCCTATTCATCCATCCATTCACTTGATACACTGCATTAAGATCTTTTTCGTCCATCTTCTATTTGTTGATCGATCCAACGGTACTACTGCATCCATATGTCATCCTTTTAGCAATTTTGATCTCCGACTACTCTTCCACTTGAAAAAAAAATTAGTTTAGTTTCTTTGCTTACACCTTAGTATAGTTTGATGCTCTTTACCTATGCAACTTAGATAGCATCATTAGGTTAGTGTTGATTTAGAAATTATGTCTAGCATAGCTATTTAGATGGTTATTTAGGTTATGATATGGTTTAGCATTACATGTTGTTTTCTTCATTACTGCAGTAGAGTAGCTCTCTCTTAGAATAGATTTTCTCTTCTTCCATCAAAGAATTAATCTTCTTATGGCCATATAGAAGTTTGGCTTGGAACCCATGGGGTCTCTTTCCAGATGAGCAGTGACAATAGGCAGGACCTTTAATTTTACTTGTGCATATAGCATTGTCACCTCCAAATTTTTACGAACCCTGGGTTGATAAGTAAAGCTGGTAGCCCTGGGAGTTGCAGCATTCTTGTTGAAATACCTAAGCTTATCGGTTGTGCATACTGCAGTAAATATTCTTAAAAAGGCTCATGTTCATGTGAATAGTGATAAAACTCCATACAAAATTTGGTATGGTAAGCCTCCCCCTGTAAAGCATTTTAGAGTTTTTGAAAGCAAATGTTTCATAAAAAGTAATGATGAAAAACTTGGTAAGTTTGAAGCTAGATAAGATGAAGGAATACTTCTTGGTTACTCATCTAGAAGTAAAGGATACAAATGTTACAATAAGAGACTTCAGAAAATTATTGAATGTATTGATGTTGTGATTGATGAAATACACAAAGGGTCCAAACATGTAACATTAACAAAAGAGGATGATGATGATGAATGATTTCCCACATCAATTCACAATGATATAGAAGAAGAAACTAATGAAGAAAAAAAAGAAGATACATCAGACAAATAAAAGGCTCCATCAGGTATGTTCAAAATAATTATCCAGAAACTCAAATTCTAGGAGAAAAGGAATATGGGGTACAAATAAGAAGAACTCTTGTAGGATATTCTAGTTATCTAGCTTTATTATACACCATTGAACAAAAAAATGTGTATCAAGCTAGTAAAGATGAATGCTGCGTTAATGCCATGAATGAAGAACTTGATCAAATTGAAAAGAATGATACTTGGGAATTGGTTCCAAAGCCTCGTGATAAAAATGTTATAGGGACAAAATGGATATTCAAAAATAAGATGAATGAAAATGGAGAAGTCATTGGTAACAAAGCTAGACTTGTTTGTAAAGGTTTTGCTCAACAAGAAGGTATAGACTTTGAAGAAACATTTGCACCAGTAGCCAGACTTGAAGCCATAAGAATGTTTCTTACATTTTCAATTTTTCAAAATTTCAAAGTTTATCAAATGGATGTAAAATCTACCTTCCTTAATGCAGATCTACAAGAAGAAGTATATATTGAGCAACCATAAGGATTCATTTTGGTGAATGATGCAAGCCTTGTATGAAAACTCAAAAAGGATTTACATGGGCTAAAACAAGCTCCACAGGCATGGTATTATCATCTTGACAAATATCTTCAACAACAAGGTTTCACCAAAGGATCTGCAAACAACAACTTGTACACAAAAATTGAAGGTGATAAAGTGCTAGTTATTGTGGTTTATGTTGGTGATATCATTTTTGGCAGTAATGAAGAATCTATGAGCCAAAACTTTGCTTCTATTATGCAGCAAGAATTTGAAATGCCTTTACTTAGGGAACTAACATATTTTCCTGGCCTACAAGTACAACAAGCAAAAGATGGCATCTTTCTCTCACAAACAAAATATCTCAAGAAAATTGTGAAGAAATATGGGATGGAAGAATGCAAACATGTATGTACTCCCATCATGACGGGATGTAACCTTATTTCTAATGATGATTCTCCTACACTAAACTAACTAGAGTACATATCTATGATTGGCAGTCTACTCTATTTAATAGCTACCAGACCAGACATCATGCATGCAGTTGGGATTGTTGGACATTTCCAAGCCAATCCAAAGGAATCACATCTTCAGGCAGTAAATATAATATTCAAATATATCCAAGGAACCCTAGATTTTGATCTATGGTATCCAAAAGATGCAGATATTACCCTTCATCATACACAATGCGGATTGGGCTAGAAATGTTGATGACCGGAAAAGCACTAGTGGAGGTGGATTTTACATGGGGCCCCGATTGATATCTTGGTTCAGCAGGAAAAAAAATTCCATTTACTTATCTACAGAATAAGCAAAATATGTAGCTCTTGCATCTTGTTGCACACAACTTCTCCGAATGATGAAAACTTTACAGGATATATAAATTAAATGTTCTCCACCAATCTCCATCCTATGTGATAATACAAATGCTATTAGTATTTCAAAAAAACTTGTTATGCACTCCAAGACCAAGAAAATTCCTATTAAGTATCACTTTCTATGAAAACAAGTGCTTGAGAAAAAGGTTAAATTGGAGTATGTTCCTTCCAAAGAGAAAGTTGTTGATATATTTACTAAACCCCTTCCTAGAGAAGCATTTGAATATCTAAGACAAAAATTGGGAGTTGAATCTATCTCACTTTGTTGTTAAATAAATTTACTCTATCTACAAGTAAATATTTAGAAGGTTTCTAGATATATGCAAGTACGCATGTTTCTTTTCAGAAAGTCGCGTATATTTTTATTTGATAGAAAAATAGTGGGACAGACTCAAAATCAACCTCTAACATGCTTCTGACAACTATGATTTGATTTCTCTTGATCTGGTGATTATGGGTACAGTCTGTTGATATGGTATTGAGTTATGTTTTTCTCCTTAATATTTCTCTGATTGATGAAGATGCTTTGTTGAATGAGTTGTTGAATATGATCAGGTAGCACAAGTTCAGGGGGAGCAGTAGTCTTGCAGAATATAATGCATTATTGTCATTATGGTTGTTGAATTAAGATATTTTTAAGGTATTTTTGTCTTCAAATATCACTTGATGTAAAGTTCATGTAAAGACCTATGATGTAATAATTTTCACATTCAGTCATGTATAGACTTTTGAGATCATTTCCAATATGTAATCCCACTTAGTTGGGTGGTTGTGTATAAATGTAATCCCACTTGGTTCGGGGATTGATGTAATTATGGGTCCTTGGTGATAGGAAGGTCATACTTAGTTGAGTCATAAAGTCATGTACTTCATTTTGCATCTGTTAGAGATCGCGGCATGTGCTCAGGGGGAGAAATTCAGTAGTTCAACATATTCAGCAATTCAGATATGGAAGTATTCATTCAACATTGATCATCCATTTTCCCTTGATGTCAAATGGGGAGAGTAGTTTGGTGTTTGGAAAGTGTGTTTGGAGAATAAATTGATGTTATTTACAGGTTGTGGTGACCAAACACCAAATGGTTTCCATCAACTCCAAAGGGGGAGATTGTTGGAATTATGATACATGGTTGTCCTTGATGGAAACTCACTTATAACATAATTCACAGGTTAGTTCAGAAGTGACAGAAGGAATACAACAAAATAACATAATGAATGAAAAAAAGCATGACAATTAAGAAATGATACATGTGTTGTCCTCGATGGAAACTCACTTATAACAGAATTCACAGGTCAATTCAGAAGTGATAAAATGAATACAATAGAAAACTAGACTAGATGACATAATGCATGACAATTTAGAGGAATCAGCTCAGAATAAGGATAAAGTTGGAAGTTAAATAACTATATGCGGGTTCTGTTCAGCCAAGTCACATATGAATGTGATTTCAGTGAATAAAAGTAGTGTATGGTTTTTGTACCAATGGTATTCTAAATACTAGGGGTCCTTACCATGGTATTGGCCCATAGTAATGAGTGTGACAATGAATATTGATCCTGTCAAATATTACCACCGGCACTAATGTTGTTTTGACCCGTGGTATTGGATGAAGGCTAAACTATATAAAGAAGTGAAGATCAAAGGCCTAAGTGTGCAAGAGAAAAATTTTTTGATGAATAATTCAATCTCAAGTATATTTTCATTTAAGGGTTATAATTATCATGTTGATCTGAAATAATTATGCATTGATGGATACAATGATGAATCGGGATCATGAGACCTTAAATGACTATTCATTGTATGATTTGTTCAAGGATTGACTGGATCTAAGTACTGACGCATGTTTTTATCTTTGATTATTATGATCTGGGTCTTTCTAAAGTTCTGAAGAGCTGCACAGTTTTAGGTCAAAATTTGCATATCTATAGGCGGGTTGGTCCCGAGAAAAGCACATATACATGTGGGTTAGTCTCTACAAAGTAGTGAATACAAAGTAAGGGTTTATGTTCATAAATGAATGATCAATATGATCAGTGATGCTACTTCTCTGTTGTTTGTTAGTGATGTCCTCATGATTGATCTGGATTAAATGATAACATATGAAGTAGATCTGATTAAATGATGAAGCTGAATGTGGTTATGAATAGTGTTAAGACTACTTGCTGATTGTGATTGAAGATCATAAACAGTTTTGTTATTGGTTCAGACTGATGCAGTAGATCTGAGTATTGTTTAGGGTTCTTTTCAAAAATGTTCTAGTCAAGTTTTCAGTTTTCAATATTTTAAGATCTGTACACGGGTTTCTCTATTGAAAAGCATGTATGCACATTGGTTTCCTTAAGTGAAGTAGTGTATGCATTTTGGTATTCGAATGATCAGGACTACAGTTGATTCTGTGTGTTGATGCAACATTTTGGGTTCAGTTCTGTGTACTGGTTAAAAAGATCTGATTGTTCCAGTTGATTGGTTAATTTTTTATTATGTATCAGTTGTTTTGGATTCAATGATTGGTTGTGTCATAGATTGATGAATTTTTTACAGTGATGATTGAGCATAAGTGTTGATATTGGATCCAGTTTGAAAATTTGATAAAATGTGGTCCATGGATGTTGTTGAGGGTTGGAGCCTTCAGTGAGGAAATCGAAGCTTCCTACCAGTAGTAGCTAGTGATCAAATCAGGGGTTTGGAGCTTCCTTCCAATAGTAGCTGGAAAATGAGTGAAGGTTGTAGCCTTCAACAGGTGGGTGCCTGTGTACTAGTATGAGTTTGCACCAGTACAAGAATGTAAGAAGTTTTTGATATTAATAAGTTTTTAAGATTGAGACAAAAGGAGTAATGGTTTTCTCCACATTGGTTTTCCACCTTAAATCCTGGTGTTTATGTGTGTTTTATGTGTGATACTTTATTCTGTCTTACTGCACCTGTTTACTACTTATCAAATGCCTGATAAATCTCTTACATTCTAGTTCAAAGTTTAAAATATAAAGAATTAGTTGTTTTACAAAGTTTACTTGGAATACGCTAGTTTCTATTACAATAGTCACATATATATGCTAGTTGGGTTCACCGAAGTCATGTATACATTTCAGAAAAGAAAAAATATTATTGTGAGTTTTTAGAATACTGATTCACCCCCTCATCTCAGTATTTTTCCCAACACCATCTCTAAGTCACAACAATTCACTTTTGTGAATTATGGCTATTGGGTACCTTGAAATTTTTCTATTTCCATTGAGAACTCATCTTCCTTACAACGTTGTTCTTCACTTGGTTAGATCACTCTATGTATTTTCCTTATTTTGTTTCTACTATAAGTGATTGATTGGTTTTTATTCAGACTTCTAGTCCCCTACATAAAATTATGATTTAGGTTTATGACGGAATGAAATGAAATACATATTTAAAACAAAATGATAGAGATACAGTGAAACTGAACTTCAATTAATAAATAACAAATGTTAAAAATTGTTTACATGCAAAATAAAAGTAAACTAGCTTGGGTGATGGTAGCTTATTTTTGAGAAGAGATGTGATAGCTACATGCCTTATAAATTGTGTTACATTGAGATTCAGAGGACTTTCTGTCATGAGGAAAAAATTATAAACCATAAATATCCAAAAAACTAACCCTAGGAGATGAAATGCCAAAAGGTACGGGACCCAATGGGGTTAGTTGGAACATCAACTTCTCAAGGTCATAAATTTGGCATCAGATCTTCATTAGGAATGCATGATAGATTGTTAGAAAGGTCTATCTGAGGAAAAAAAATTCAACTATAAACATATGTTCAATATGTGTCTTCCCGTTTCCCAAAAAAACATCGTTTAGGGCCTCAAAACCCCTCTGGAAGTTTAGGACCTGAAAACTGCCAAAAATAGAAAATTATCAAAATAGGAATTGATGATGAAAAATATGAAACTGATGGAAAATTGTGTAGAGAGGACAAGTGGAATAGGTAGGTGGACATCAATATCCACTTGGATTAGCCCCCCTCTAGGAAGCCATGGTCCACATTGTGTTGAGTGCTTCAATGAAGTGAGGAAAATTCTTTTGAACTTGATCCCTGGTGAGCCACTTACCTTGGTGCAGGAGCTAGCCAATTTTTACCACTTAATAGAGATGAATCCTTTATTGGAGACTGTTATTAATTTTTGTGTCCATGATTTGATTTGTTGTGTCGTGTTCAATGCAATCTAGGTTGAGCTCTATTGGTGTCAGCTACTCAACAATGTCTAATATGTCCAACAACGGGGGAGTGTATGGCTGAAGGTGGTCCACATTGAATATTGGGTGCAGGCCAAGGAATGGGGGGATATTTAGCTCAAAACCATTGTTACCCATAGACTTTTTGATGGTTTAAGGCCAATATCAGAGTGGTTGAAGATTTTGATGGCCTTTGGCAAGGCGTTCCTTCTATAAATGGAATCAAATCTTGTTTCCCACTTGAAACTTATGCAGAACCGAATGATGATCATGATTTTGTTTGTACTTAGTATTGAATTTATCTAGGATACCATTAACCTGATGGTGAATGTGCTAAATTCATTCAAAAAAATTAATGGCCTTATCAACTTCAAATTGAACATGTGCAAATTTTGTTTATGTAGCTGCAAGAGGAATTGCAACATCAATGGGACACAATATTTGAAATCCTAGGCCCACCTAAAAGGTGTTGTGGTTAGTTGAGCTACTAAGAGGCTTTTTGTATATGTGTTGTAGATAGGGGATACTATCATCTCATTTTGTTGGATGGTTAGAGTTATACATGCATAATATGTGCACTATTATCCTATTAACGACCTCTATCTGGCCATCAGTCTGCAGGTGGAATGCAGTAGACTTGCTTAGCTTGGTGTACAACAATGACCAAAAGCTTGACCATAATGTGCTTAGGAACCAACTATCCCAATATGATATAGTGGTCTGTAGGATCCCAAAATGTACCCATAGTCACAAGAATAAGAGCTTAGTAGTGGATTCTTCTATGATACTCTTCTTACAGGAAACTAATATGGCCATCTTAAAAAGTCTATCAACAACCACAAACACACAGTCATTTCCATGCTTTGTAGAAGGAAGGCTAGACATATAATATGGAGATTGATTCCCAAGTCTAGATAGGAGTAGGAAGAGGAGTGTACAAGCCTTATTTTTTAATGGTTGGCTTGGAAATGGCATAGACAATGCAGGATCTTATTTATTTTCCAACATCTTGTTGCATTTTTCACCAATAAAAATACTTCTGCAGTACTGCCACTTTCTTCTCCACACCAAAGTGTTCTGTGACCCAGTTGTAATGCACCTCCCAAATCAGTGTGGCATACTCACTTTAAGGAACAAAAATATTTCCCAGATAGCACAACAATCCATCCTAAAGTTTGAAGTCTTGAACTAGATTTCTTTCCATCAACATCTTATAGGTAGAAGCAAGTTCCAAGTTATTTTCATATAGCTCTAGCTATTTATAGGTTTCTTGTCCACAAGAGTTGAGAATTGTCCTTAGTTCCACAATTGGGGGTTGAATAAGGTATTCCATGACATGATTGGTTTTATCCTTCTTGTATTTAATTTTCCAATGGAATTGTTGCAGTTATATGGACCATTTCTTATGGAAATTATTCTATAACTTCCCTCGTGTTTGTATAACTTGAAAAAGTCAGTGATCCATGTGGATGATCATCTCCTTTCATAGAATATAATGTTTCCATTTCTGAAAGGCCTACATGATAGAATACATTTCATTATCATATTAGGGTTACCTTCGAATAATATCAGAGAGCGTCTCATTGTGATAGAGAATTGGATGCCCTTGTAGAGTGAGGATCACACCAATAGCATACCTAAAGGCATATGTATCAATAAAAATGGCTATTGAAAGCCTAGAAAAGTGGGTATTGGTGTAGAGAAAAGGTGCTTTTTCAGTTCAATGAATGGCTTCTATCATGACTCTTATGAGAAAATATTTTCTTTTTCTCCACCCTTGGTAACTTGAATCAAGGGTTAGTTAATATGAGAGAACCCCAACATGAATCTCCAATAGAAATTATCAAGGCCCAAGAAGATACAAATCTCTTCTAGAGTCATCAGGGCTAATGAATCTTGAATGAATTGGATCTTAGTAGGATCCACTTGCACACCTTTCTCATCAATTATGTATCCCAAATATTGGACCTGGTGCATGCCAAAAGAGATTTCTCTAGATTGGCACATAGCTTATGTTGTCACCGGGTTTAAATGAGCCACTGAATATGCTGCAAGTGCTCCTCTGAAGTCTTTCTAAAGATAAGGGTATCATCTAGATATACAACCAAAAACGAGTTGGTGAGCAGTTCCAAGATGTCATCCATCAAATTCATAATAATTGCAGGGGAATTTATCAACCTGAAGGGCGTGGCAAACCAATCGAAGACACCCTCATTGGACTTGAAGGTGGTATTCCATACATCCATGGGTTATATTGGAACTTGGTGATAGCTAGACTTCGAATCAACCTTGCTAAAGTACTTATCCCCTTGAGTTGGTCAAGAATGTCATTAATATATGGGATTGGGTATTTTCTCTTGACTATGAATTTGTTTAGTTCCCGATAACTATGTAGAGTCTCCAATTCCCATATTTCTTTTGCATGACTACAATTGAGCTGCCATAAGGTGAGGAATTTAGTTAGATGTTCCCTTTTTGTAGCAATTCCTATATTTTTTGTTTTAATTCTTCATTTTCCATAAGATAGCAGTGGTGGATTGGCCCATTATGTAGAGGTTCATTAGGGGTTAGATGGATTGAATGCTTATCTTGATAGTGCAAAGGTACCCACATGGGTGAGGAGAAGGTGTTCCTATACTCTTCCATGACCTTATCGATTATCTTCTACTACGTGGAATATACCTTTCTAGAGGCTATGGATGTTTTCATTATCCTCCCCTTACTTTGAGAGAGAATAAAAAAGAAAATAATTTTCCTAGTTTGGGAGATGATCTTACTACATTTCTTTGTAGAGATCAAAGAAATGAAAACAGGTGGGGCTAACTCTGATATCCTATATTATTTTATGAAAAATATGATAATAACAATATGAGATATGGACCCATATAAAACATGAAAATTCCACAAGTATGGTTGGCCTAATAAAACTTCACAAAATTCAAAGGGGGAAACATCATTGTTGGCTTAGCAGGGCCTAACCCAGGTTTAGAGGTGATTTAGCCAAGCAAATCCTAGTACTACTAGCTCTTTCGGCAACAGGCCACGAAGAGCAAACTGAGGTCTCACCCGAAGTAGTATGGGAGGGAGCTAGAACTAGGTTTCCGTACCCTTGGGATGTCTGATGGGCTTCTGGAGGTCCGTGGTCTAACCTATCGCTGCATGCACTTGCGATCCCTTCGCGACCTGCGGTGCGGCTCCCGCGCAGTCTTGCTCGGGGCACAACCTGTATAATACCCTGTCCTTCCCATACTGCTCTTACCACGAACCAAAATTGGTTCGGGTCTTCATTTCCTACTCCTATGAACACCGGCAGTTTAATCGCACTTTCCATACTGAACTACGGAGGTGGCGAAGGTGGAGTGGGTGGAGATGTTAGTGACGGGGGTGAAGTGGGCGATGGTGTGGGTGGAGGTGGTAAACATGGAATTCGCTGCCTTATCAAACTGATCGCGCTTCTCAGAGAAACCTTCGTGATCTCGTCCTCGCTCTCCCACGATAGGGAAACTAAAGGACTATTTTCTAATTCTTCACTACTTTTTCTTCTGTAGATCTTTCACACAATAGCATCTTTATCCAAGTGTTCAAATATTTAACGTACTTACCTTGCCGTCCCTTGAGAAAATGTCGCTCTGCCTCACTGTAGTTGATGCTCACATCTACCATGAACTTTGTGATAAATCCTCCTATTATCTGGTCAAGCCAGTGGTCCACAGCTCATGCTATCATATCCTCTGAGGCTTCTTGCCTACGCACTAGTTCTGAAGTCCACACTATTGGTTTTTCGAGCCTACACCTTCATTGGTTGTCTGTTAACTTTGCAATCCACTTACACAGCTCAGATGGAAAAGATGCAAAGAAAATTTCATGGATTTCAGTGTACAAGTAGTGATCTAACCACTGCCCCTTAGATACTCGCGGATTTCTGTTTTCCTACGTCACGAACTCGTGAATCTTCTTGTCCAACCACTCTTAAATTTATTTCTTTGTAGGGTTCTAGTGGCATGACATTAGACATCCTTTATTCAAATCCCGGTCCCGACAACATAACCATTTGATGGCTTAGTGGGGCCTGACCCAGGTTCAGAGGTGATTTAGCCAAGCAAATCTCGGTACTACTGGCCGTTTCAGCAACAATCTGTGGAGCGCGGACTGAGGTCTCACCCAAAGTAGTATGGAAGGGTGCTAAAACTAGGTTTTCGCACCCTTGGGATGTCTGATGGGCTTCCGAAGGTCCGCAATCTGACCTAGCACTGCCTGCACTTGCGATCCCTTCGCAACCTGCGATGTGGCTTCCGTGCAATCCTGCTCAGGGCGCGACCCATATAATACCCAAGATCCTTGCTTATTAACTGATTACTTAGCTTATGTGTGCAATATTTATGGTTATTATAGCATATCCAACATTTATATCAGTGTGCATGATACATAAATGAACATAAACATAAAGAAGATACACACAACAATTACACAAAATTAGGAATCAACTTCTCTTTATTAGCTTTCTATCCCGACTACAGACTCGACTCCGCCCAAAGCATTCAGCTGCAAGGGTCTGCACACTCAGCTATCGACTCTACTAGGCCTCTACGCACTCAACTATAGAGCCTCTTCCTACTACTACAACCCAAGACACTTAGACTTCTACTCTAAGCTAGAACCATTCCTTCGTTACTTTTCCTATTATCGACTGACTTTACAACTTAGAGCCTTGCTCTATTTATACAATCCCATGGTCTGGGACCATGGGTAGGCCGACTTTACACTAATTTACAATACAATGCTTAGGGCAGACAACCCTATGACTCAATTGTACACTTCGCGCTCCGCGCCCACAATTTGTGGAGCTCTACACCATCTTTGACCAAAACTTGGGCTTCGAGCCCCAAAACCTACTATGGTGGATTCCATGCCCAATGATCACACAATAACTAATATTTGAAAGGCTTGATGATTTATAGTAGGAAAAACTTCTAGCTATGTAGAGATCTCACCCTCGATGGAGCCACTCAATGGTGTATGACTGTGGGTGTGGTGTTTTTGATAGTCCAAAATACTTAATGACCTTTTCTGAGATGAGGTTCTATTAACTCCCACACTCAATAATGAATTGTATCAAAGCACCCTTCACCCACATCTATGAGTGGAAGAGATGCCCGCCATCCTCCAGATCTCTGGGGTCACTTTTCTTAGCCTTGGTGGTGGAACGATGGTGTCAGGTTTTACATCAATGATTTGTTCCCTCTTGTTGGGTTCTAGCTCAAAATAAGAACATACATATGACTCTGAAGCTTTCATCTTGGCCACTAGTGACTTCTTTGCATGACATTCACTTTTGTTGTGAGTGAGGCTATTATGGAACTCACACAACTTTCCTGTGTCTTTCTTTGTCTTCCCATTGCCATTATTTACTTGTGGTCTTAATGGGTTTTCTTGGGTCCTTAAATATTGGCCATGTCCTTTGTTATGTGGTTTGGAGGTTCCTATAGGTTTTAACCCTGTACAAAAATTACCTGCATACAAATTCTAAAATGAAGAAAATAAACAATGTGAGAGCATAGCACATAAAGCACATATACAAAGAGTTTTTCCCCTGGATCCCAAAATTGGGACTACTAGCTTGATTTTTCATTATGTTCCTTTCAATGTTACAATACATATTTATACATGCCGAAGCATCCAATACCATGGGCCAAAAACCATTGCGTCCAAAACCATGGACCGAAAACCATCGCGTCCAAAACCATGTGTGAAAACCATGCACAAAACCATAGGTAGGTACACCCAACCTAACATAAGGTCCAAAATGTTTTTCCCCGGGGCGTTGCCCCGGACATGCTAGAGGGGGGCTACCCACCCCCATTAAACCCCCTAAACAGGGGGGACTTCTACCCCCCCGTGACCCCCCCACTGCGCAATCAGCGCAATGAAGGGGGGGCTCCATCCACCCTCTAATCAGCTAGTTAACTATGTAGGCTAGTCGTGGAAAGAATATAACACAACCAAACATTCTCCCACTTTTTGTTTTCTTTCCACAGGGGGCCACAAGAGAGCTTAGTAATTTATCCAGTCCTGCAATGCCCATTGTTTCTCTACACCAAGTGAACTTCTCAGAGCTCACATATTTTGTCAATGCATCTACAACATTCTTCAAAGTGTCCACCTTTACCACCAACAACTTTTTGTCTTCTATCATATCCCTCACAAAGTGATATTGAACATCAATGTGCTTTGTCTTTGAATGATAAGCAGGGTTCTTTGCCAAGAAAATTGCACTTTGGCTATCACCGTCTATCCTTATAGCTCCCTATACTAACCCCATACTCGAACACAATCTCTGAAACCAAACTGCTTCCTTGTTTGCATGAGTGGATGCCATGTATTCTGCCTCTGTAGTTGATAGTGCCACTACAAATTGTTTCTTACTCATCCAACTGACTGCACCTCCAAATAGGTTAAACACATAACCACTTGTAGGTATTCTCTGATCCAAATCTCCAACCCAGTCTGCATCAACAAAGCCACGAATATCCAACACTCTATCCAATCCTGGTCTTCCTTGGTAGCACAACCCATAATCACTAGTGCCACGCAAATACCTGAAAACCCACTTCACTATTGTCCAGTGTTCCTTCCCTGGTTTTGACATAAGCCTGCTCAATACTCCCACTGCATGTGCATACATCTGGCTTCTAACTGCACTTGCATATGGAACATAGGACATGTCCTCTTCCTCTTCTTGTGTCTTAGGACACTGTTCAGTAGATAACTTTACATCTACAGGAATAGGAACCTTCACTAGTTTACTATCCTGCATATTAAACCTCTACAATATTGTCATGACATACTTCCTCTGGTTTAACCAGAGCTTCCTCTTTGCCTAATCTCTTTTAATTTCCATGCCCAAAATATAGTTTGCAGCACCAAGACCTTTCATGTCGAATTTGGAGGACAATTGGGTCTTCAAATCCTGGATAGTTTATTTGTCATTTCCAACCAGCAACATATCATCCACATACAAGACCAAATAAATAACACGGTCACTAATTAATTTAAAATACACACAGTGATCTGCTTTACTTTTGGTGAAGCCAAGTCCCCGTATAAATGTATCAAATTTCTAATACCACATCCTTGGTGACTGTTTTAACCCATATAGAGACTTCTTTAACTTGCATACCAGTTCTTTCTTAATATTCACTGCAAAACCTTCAGGTTGCTTCATGCAGATCTCCTCTTCCAGATCCTCGTGAAGAAATGTTGTCTTCACATCCATTTGTTCTACCTCAAAATCAAAAGCAGCAACAGATAAAAGTAATCTAATAGAAGTTACCTTGGCAACAGGAGAAAAAAATATCACCAAAATCAATTCCCGACACTTGGGAATAACCTTTTGCTACCAGGCGAGCTTTGTATTTCTCCACCTTTCCTTCTACATTTGTCTTCTTCTTGATAATCCATTTGCTGCCAATGGGTTTCCTTCCAGCCAGCAACTCCACCAGATCCCAAGCCTCATTTTTGTGCAAAGATGACATTTCATCAACCATGGCCTCTTTCTAGAGTTTTCCATCCTCTAAATCTATTGTTTCCTTCACAGTTTTGGGATCATCATCAGTAATAGATAAAGCAAAATTTGAATAGAAAGCATATGGACTATACATTTCTGGCTACCTTCTTTCTCGAACTGATCTTCTCACACCGGGAGTTTGTGGCTCTTCATATTTTGATTCTTCCTCCTTTAGCTCAAGCTCTATCTTCTCAGGTTCCTTTGGTTGGGCTTCATGTTTAATAACATCTTTTAACTCTTTGAACACCACATCTCAATTGTACACAACCTTCCTTGTTATTGGGTTCCAAATCTTATAACCCTTTAAACCATCCTTATACCCAATAAAGATGCACTTTTCATATTTACTATCCAACTTGGTTCTTTTCTCCTTTGGAACATGTACATATGCATCACATCCAGAACCCTCAAATGTGAAAGAGAGGGTTTCATACCAGTCCATGCCTCTTTGGGAGTCTTATCCTCCAACACTGATGAAGGTGATCCGTTGACCAAGTAACATGTTGTCTCCACTTGCTCCGCCAAGAATTCATGTCCTAACCCAACACCACTCAGCATGCTTCTTGCCCTTTCCATCAACATCTTGTTCATTCTTTTTGCAACACCATTTTTCTCAATTGTGTATGGAGTAGTCTCCTACCATGCTATACCACACTTCCTACAAAATTCTTCAAAATCCTTACTACAAAAATCTCCACCGTTATCTGTCCTCAATGCCTTTATCTTCTTCTCTGTCTGGTTTTCCACCAGAGCCTTAAATTCTTTAAACTTGTCAAAGACTTCAGATTTCTTCTTAATGAAATGTATCCATGTATTCATTCAGAAGTCATCTATAAATGATACATAGTACATAATATTTGTTTAGCCCTCTTACCACCAGAGGGGAAACTCACTCGATTCTGCTTCCCATATACACAAATTTCATAGAAATCAAAATCCAGAGAGCTATTACTCATACCTTCTACCATACCTTTACCATGATGTATTTGAAGGCCCTTCTCTCTAATATGTCCAAGCCTTTGATGCCACAGCATGGTCTTCTCTCCAGAGACCACTATATTTTCTACTCCACTTTCAGGAACTACAGAACTATTGCACCCATCAGCAATAATGATACCTTGCAGCTTGTATAAAGTTCCAATCAAAACCCCCCGCATCAATACTAGTGCTCCCTGAACCATCTTGCAGGTATCCTTCTCGAACACTATTTTTACACCTGCATCATCCAACTTGCTTACGGAAAATCAAATTTCTGGCCAATGCAAGAATATACAAAACACCTGGAAGTGTTCTAACCCTTCCACCTTGAAACTTCAACTTTACTCTGTGACCAATGATTCTATCCTTTCTGTCATCCCCCCAGAAGACATCACCACCATCATATTTCTCATACTTGCAGAACCACTCTCTATGGGGAGTGAAGTGAAAGGATGCACCTGATTCAATCAACCATGCCTCATGATCTACATGTGTACTTGAAGAAGTCAAGTACACATCCCCACCTTCATCTGAGGTGGTTTTTGCCTCTGCAGAAGGAGCATCATCAGATCCCTTTCCTTTGTCAGGAGCTTTAGATTTATAGTCCCTTTTGTAGTGCCCTTCCTTTCCGCATTTCCAACGCACCACCTTTATATGTTTTCCTGGAGATTTAGATCTCCCTCTAGATTCAGATCTCCCACTCGGTGACTTATTTTTGTTTTTTTTTCTAGGACCATCCTCATACAGAGAAGGCATCACCATTCTGGCTCTCCATATTTTTCCATCTCATCTCCTCCAACAGCAAGGATGAGACTATTTCGTCAAACTACAAAAAAGTTACATTGCTACCTATTGTAATAACCAGACTATCCCACGAATCTGGTATAGAACAGAACAAATTGATGCACTTATCTTCATCTGAAATTTTAATATCAACAGATAATAACTGACTTACCATCGTATTAAATGCATTCAGATGCTCTGTCACTGAGTCTAAATCATTCATCCTCAGGTTATACAGCTTTTTCCGTAGGAAAAATTTATTCACCAGAGACTTAGATTGGTACAAAGTCCCTAACTTGTCCCACAAAGCCTTAGCCATAGCATCCCTTGATACATTCAACAATACTAAATCTAAGACAGATAAATGTATTGTGCTCTTTGCCTTCTGATCCAACTTCTTCCATACTTCATCTAACACTCCCATTGGTTTAGTACCCAAATCTGCAGCGATCCACTCATCTTTCTCCACCAACATATTTTCCATCTTGATTTTCCACAACTCAAAACTATGACCATTAAATTTCTCGATCTCTATCTTTCCATTGCTTACCATCTTCTTTCACCACTAGAATCGATGTTGTAGATCTGCCACTAAAAAAGATCTACCATAGGCACGAGAAAAACCCCTCAACAAAAAAGGCATCCCCTTGAAGCCAAAACAACTCCGATACCAAATGTAGGTTTTAACCCCGTATAGAAATTACTTGCATACGAATTCTAAAACACAGAAAATAAACAATGCCAGAGCATAACACATAGAACACATATACACAGAGATTTTCCCCAGGATCCCAAAAGTAGGACTACCAGATTGATTTTTCATTATGTTCTTTTCAATGTTAACATACATATTTATACATGTCGAAGCATCCAATACCATGGACTGAAAATCATCGTGTCCAAAACCATGGACCGAAAACCATCGCGTCTAAAACCATGTGCGAAAAATATGCACAAAACCATAGTTAGGTCCACCCAACCTAATATATGGTCCAAAAAAAATCCCCCCCTCAAACCCCCTAGACAGGGGGGCTGTCGCCTCCCCTGTGACCCCCCAACTACGTAATCGGCACAATGAAGGGGCGGGATCCAGCCCCCCTCTAACCCCTCAATTAACTATGTAGGCTAGTCATGGAAATAATATAACACAACCCAATATGTCCTTGCCCTACTTTGGATTCACAGATCCAAAGTCATGCTTCTTCAATTTAAATTTCTAATCGATCTTGATAGCACATTATTATGTCGTACCAAGCAAGGAGATGTTTAGGAACTCCATTTATACCTAGATGTATTTGTGCAAATAACCATGGTACTTGATCACCAAATTTTTCACAAAGTCCTTAATACCCAACCTTGTGTGTCTGGCATTAAATATATTCGTGAAATATGGTACTTCTTAATCCCTTTCTTGCCATAGTGTGATCCATTTTATGTACTTGTCTTCATAACTCTCAATAGGGTAACATTGTTCCTTAACAAAATCTTAGAAAGAGTCCCAAGAGGGTGCAACTAAAAATAGTGAGGATTCCTCCTCAACCCTTTTCTCACAATATGTTTCCAACCAATACTTGACATGGGAGGTGGCTTTAAGGAGTGAAAAAGTAATCTTTTCTCTATTGGAAAAATTATGGACTAAAAAAATGTTTTTGCAACAGATTTAACACTTTATCTAGAGCATATGCATATATCTCACCTTCAAATATGGGAATGTCAAAATTAACTTGTATGAAGATGCTTCACCCATTTGTATCTTCCGAAGGATCTGGGAAAAATTATCCATCAACTTGTTCCTATGTCACTTGAGGGTTTCTTCAAGAAATAATTTGATAGGATCACTTTCTCCCTCATCTTTATTTTCTTCTACCATGGGAGGCTGTTGGGGTCAGCAAGTATAACCATGCAAGGGTTCAAGCATTTTTAGTCCCAAATCCTTATAGTGTGACCTCGTTGGGGACATGCACAAAAGAATAGATAAAGATCATATGGCTCTAGTACCACTGATTTAGATTAAGGAATGAAACATAATACAAATTTAAAATAGAAATAGAGATATATAATGAAAATGAACTTCAATTAATAGGGAGAAAATGTTGAAAATTGTTTACATTCAAAATGAAAGAAAATTAGCTCAGGCGATGGTATATTATCTCTAAGAAGAGATGTGATGCCTACATGTCTTTTGAACTATGTTACAATGAGGCTCGAAGTAATTTTTATCATGAAGAGACAATGAGAAACCATAAACAACCAAAAAATTAACCCTAGGAGATGAAGCACCAAAAGGTATGGGCCTCAATGGGGTTATTTGGAATGTCAACTTCCGAGGGTCATAACTTTGGCATACGATGTTTGTTTGGTGCGCACCATAGTCCATTAGAAAGGTTTATCCTAGGAAAATTAATTTCAACTAAAAACATAGACAATTTATCCATGTTTTCCCATTTCCCCAAAAAAAAACATCATTTAGGTCTCAAAATGATTCCTAAAGTTCAGGACTAAAAAAGTACCAAAAATAGAAAATTGTTGAAATAGGAAAACATGTTGAAAAATAGGAAATTGATGAAACAGCGGAAGGAGTCCAAGTGGAACAGGTGGGTTTCCACCAATATCCACCTATATAAATTTAGCTACATTTTTTTCTTTTCCAAATCTCATCTAAGAGTGACATCCTCATCTTAAAGCTTTTCACAAGCCTTTTCTTTCTCTTTAAGCTATTCTTGCAAAATATCTTGTACCTTCTTTTCTTCTTCAATTTTTAGCAGTAGGTGACTGAATTTCCCTTTACTTTATTTAGTGTCTTAAGAGCTAGTTATACTATCTAGTTATAAAGTCTTTATGATTAAGATGATGACTAGTGGAACCTTCTTACTCCCTTGGCTAGTGAAAGGATAACCTTTAGTGCCGGCTATCAGGCTAGCTTGCTTCGCGAGTAGTGAGAGTGTTGGTAATCCTTCCTCAACTGAACACAGGAGAATACCTTTTCCGCTGTCTGGTTAGCCGTCATACCTTCTTCCTTACCGACTAGTAGCTTTAGTCTTATCTACTTAGGAGCTGTCTGACTAGCACCTTGCTTCTGACTTACTTTACTTAACAAGGCGGGAAAGAACAGAGCTATATGGACCCCTTCCTTAAGCGGGTACAGGATAATACCTTGCTTGTTTCTGGTAGGCTTTCAGGCTAGAGAGTTGGTCCTTCTCTTTCTTCCTT
>APFE030118147.1:59115-72321 GCA_000404065.3 Pinus taeda
GGTTCATATCTTCATAATTTCCTTTGGCCAACTATTCTTTTTGAAACTTATTATTATTTCTTAACTTTTGAATCTCCTCTAACACATTGATCAACTCCCCTTCCAAGTCCACTTTGACTACATCTTCATCAATCTTTCCATGATCTTCTTCTAAAGTGTTTATTTCCATGAAAATAAAATCTTTTGCACTTTCTTGAGCTCTTTCCTCATCAGAAGATTGACTATGTTGTTACCTTCATAGAAAATACTCACCTTCTCCAAATTTCCTTGAAATTAGTGCAATCCACGATCGTTACCAATTCTAGTTCAGGCAATCTAGCAAGAAGTGCATTCATTTCCTTAGAATTATTCTGAAGTCTAGCTTATCATCTCTAGTAACTATGGCTGGAGGATTTCCAAACATTTTGACCAAGATATTGTAAGTACATCCTCGTTATTACCTTCCAAAATGTATAGTTTGTCCCAGTGAACATGGGAGCCTTGCTGGTGTTTCCTATTTCCTAGTTGGATATTGTCCCCTACCCTCCTTCTAGTTATTAGACTAATTCAAAATGAACTTGACTATGATACCAATTGTTAGAAACCAAGATAATACTGAGAGGTGGGGGGGTGAATCAGTATTATGACAATTTAAAAAATATTTGCTTCACAAAGTAAATAGTACTTATCACCAATATAACAATCAATAGTACATAAAATTCATAAACTAGGACACAAGATATAATGTGGAAACCAAACTGGGAAAATCACCATATATTTTACATTATTATGATGCAATCCAAGATACAAATTTAAGTACATCAACTTGTAGGATACTACCCACGAGAAGGCTTCAACCCTATTTGTTGTTGCAAGCACCAACTTGTTGGTTTCTCAAGGTCCAACCTGAAGGAAGCTCCAACTCCCTAAATTATCAACACCCACTAAAATGAAGCTCCAACTCCCTATTATGAAAGCACCAACTTGCATAACCATCTTGATCCTTCTTTCATACAAATTTCATGCTTAGACCATGAATTATTTCCTTATTAAAAAATAGTTCTCTATCCTACTCACCTAAACCACTTATCTCAATACACCTATGATTCCAATTCCACCCTTTTTCTTCTTAGTCTCTGATACTTATAAATAATTTAGAACTAGATTTTAGTTTTCAACATTAGTTTAACTTCAACTCAAAAAATTATTTAATTTGTATTTTATCTTTCTATTCATTTTTTATTCAACCTATTTATATTTGAGTTTTGTGTTAAATAATCTAATTATTTATCATGAATTCTATCATGGGTTGACCGCTATGTTTATCTATTGATTTAAACCAATTATTGTGTTTACACAATGTTTAACATGATTCTAAATTTAGTTGCCTTCCATATATCCAAAAATTTCCAAATAGTTTATTTAATCTATGAGCACCACTTTAGTTTTATGTAAATCCACTGCTAACTGTACTGTACTCCCAAATATGGTAGATTCAACTATTTCTTCCATTGAATACATGATCCAAAATTGATTTTGGGTAGACTCCTAATTCTAAGTTTTCCTCACAGAGAAAAATGAAATTCCAAGGAAGTTCCTAGACATAGCCCCACTGCAGAGATATTTTCATTCTAAATCTACTACAACTTGAATGGGCAAAAATGGACTTAGGATGCAGAAGTTATTGCAGAAAGAAGATGCCCTTTGTTCTTTGGAAAAAGAGGCAAAATCCCCTAAAAATGGAAAAAAAAAAAGACCCTTATAAAGGGAAATCGCATCGGAAAAAGGCAAAGGCCAGACTTAAGCAGAGGCGGAAGAAACTCTGACTGGTCAATCCGATCAATCGGGTTGGAGACAGCACCCCATGCAATATCGAGACCCTGCACTCGGCCATTGTGATCATATGATATGTCGATTGCCGATGATTAGATCGGAAAATCAGTATTAGAAATGTACAGAACCCCTGGGACATATGCGATGTGATATACGAAACCAATCACGATGAGAAATCTCAGCCGTCAAATCACGAAAGGAATGGACGGCCAAGATTAAATCGGTGACTTGCGATTTCCAGACCCAACGGATTTCATAAGTGCAGTTCATAAATTTTGAAATCCGGAATTTCGGATTTTTTGTGTAATAGTGCATTTCTGCTATAAACCAAAATACAAAGGAAAATGCCCGAAAAGTGATAAATACGGACCCGAAGGGAAATATAGGCTCAATTCATAGAATTTGAGTTTCGTAAAGGTGGAATTTTGGGCAGGCCTTAGGCGAAAAGCAGTTTTGTGTTAGCTCCGCCCGATCCCATAGACTGGTCGACACATGGCTAGCGGAGGAGAGAAGAAAACTCCCTTTTCGGGCGAGTAACCTCCCTACTCCTAAGCCACCCGAAATTACATGATGACCGTTGGATTGGAGATCCCATAGATCGATGGTGGAGATTGTGATAGCAGCCAAAGGCAGAGCTGATGCGATATTAGGGTGGATGTGATAATAATTTCAAGTTCGATAGAAGGATTTTGTCGGGTTTTTCACATATTTCCCATGTAATTAGGATTTTAATCAATGTGCCTATGCGATGTGATATAACACCTAATGGCAAACCCGATAGGGATTTTAGGGGTGATTGAAGGGAATTTCACATCCGAGAATCGCACCCGATAGTGTATTTTCCAGGAAAACCTCTGTGTAATATATTTTGTCTATTTTCGATTTATTACTTGGAAAACGGCCCTGATCCCTTGTAACAACTCCTAATCATCATTCCACACTAAAAGGGGGCATTTTTGGCAAATTATGAGGCATTTGAAAGCCACAGAGCTGTGAAGCCAGATGGCTAGTTGAACAGACAGCGCAGAGAAGCCACAGAACCGCAGGGGAATAATTGAACACAGGGAAATTAATGGGGTAGCCAAAATGCTCGAAAATCACCTCAAAGGAGGTAGACATCTCAATTGAGCAAAGGGCGAGAAAAAGCTGAAGGCAGAGAGTAGAGAAAGAGCAAAAAGCTACTATGCAGAGCAGTTGAGGGAGCCTTTAGGTTCACTTGGAGATCAAGTGAAAAGCGAGAGAGCTGAAGGTTGTATAATTCCAAAGCTAGAGCCAAAGAAGCCATAGCTAAAGAGACAGAACCAAAGCTAGAGCCAGAGCCAAGAGCCAGAGCCACAAGCTAGAGCCATGAACCAGAGCCAAAGCAAAGACAAAGCCAGAGACGAGAGCCAGAGCCAGAGCCAGAGCTAGAGCCAGAAAGCCAAGAGCTTCAGAGCCAGCGAGAAGATGGTGTTCTAAGCCCACTGAGTTCTGTGTAAACCAGTGGAGTTGAGGGTGGAGCTTGTAAAAGAACTTAGACCATAATCCCAGAGAGCCTAGTTCACTTGACTAGAGCTCAAGGAGATGTAGCCCAAGAGTTTTGGGTGAACTCCATATTAAGTTGTTGTCCTATGTGTTTGTTATATTTTGCATTGTTGCACTGTTACATGTATTTACATATCAGCACAAACAACAGATTTTAAAGCACATAAAGAGTTAAAATAACCATAAGCATACACCTTATTTTCAAGAACATATTTAATTTTACATTGGTTAACGATAAGGACTTGGGAATATTTAAGCTTTGGAAGTGGGAGAGGTTCTTGTAAGTTAGACAAGAAGCCTAAGTGCCCCATTTTCAAATCAGGCGATATCGGAGCCTGAGTTTGATTAACCACACCTTCAAAGAAGGTTATATTAGAATGCTTGATTGACATAGCAAATATTTCTTGTTTGAAAAGTGTTTAAATAGTCAGATGTTGATTATATGCTTGCTTTCCAGACTGACTATTTTTTAAGTTTGCAGGGGTGAAGGGAAAGTTATTGATAGCTCAATCTAGGAAGGGCAAGAAGGAAGAAGGGCTGAAGGAATTCTTTTATCCCAAAGTACCTCAAAGCAATCCTTGGAACACAAAAGGTTTGTTGCAAAATCTTGCCGAATAAGCTCTTTATTAATATTGTTTGAAGCTCTTTTGTTCATTGGCATAATGACAACTTCTACAAGTGATTCCTCGAATTCTTCTTTCTTCATCACAAGACTCTTTTATGAATACATGAAGCAAGACTTGTCCACCATGATGGATATGGTGAGAGAAATGTATGAGGATGGAAGGAAGAGCAGCATACTTAGAGAGCAGTTGAATTTGATGAAGGAAGAGAAGCAGTTTCTTTCTGAAAATTTGCAGGAAATGGAGAGGCAACTTCATATTGCAAATATGAACCTGAAAAGGATGCATGAGTTGGAGACACAACTCTTTGTTTCCCAAGAAGCATTAGTCAAGCATCAACTTGAAGACGAGGTAAACCATTCCAATTTGTCTTCAAATTCCTTTAAGAATGCTTATATTGGTTCTTTTGAAAAACATACCAAAGGCATAGGTTCCAAGCTAGTGTCACAAGATGGGCTATGAAGGAAAACGCTTGGGTAAGCATGCACAAGGTATTGTTGAACCAATAATAGTTGGGGAAAGGCCTAAGTATTTGGGTCTTGGCTATGGACAGTCTTATGGAAAGAGTTCCAAAGCTGCCATGAAGGCCATTGAAACATCCCCAAGAAGGAGTTGCATTGTAGAGTGTGAATATTGTATTCAGAAGGAATGCAATGGCTTGAGACATCATTTGTAGGATGAAATTTTTCAAAAGCACACACTTGAACCAGAGAGTTGTGGATACTCTGATAGTCTTGAAGAGATTGATGGTTTTCCAAAGGGAGCCACTTCTTCATTTGCTTCACTTCCTTATGAAGGCAATAAAGGTGAAAGAGGTAGGTATAAATCTGATTCTAAACAATTTCCTTTTGATTGTGCAAAGCATGATAAATTTCCACATAGATATGGGAAAAGAATTGCACGCTCCTTTTGTGGTTTGGATAACCAAAATGTTTCTACATGTTGGAAGAGAATGGCCACATACAGGAAAATTTTGAAGGAAAGGAAGCAAGAACCCAAAGGTCCACTAGAAAAGGAAAATCATGCTGTCAAGAGGATGCACATGTAGTGCACTTACTGCCATAAGCAAGGACATCTTGCTGCAAAATTTTGGACTATGAATCCAAAAATGCTTCCACAAAAGATAAGTAAGTGGAAAGAGAAGATGGAATGGAAAGGAAGATTCCATGAATGATGTGTTTCAGGGTGATTCACATGTTGATCCTTATTTGCAGAGAAATGTAGTACCTTTAAAATGGATTGGTAAGAAACCGTTAGAGTTCTTAGCCAATTAAGATTTCATGTCTATTGATGCATCTATTTTCATTTCTTATTGCAACATTATATTTCATTTTAGCTTCGAAAATATAGTGTGCTTAAGTGAAAGTTGAAGAATGAAATGCATGCATGAGCATGAGATGCATGAACACAGGGATGTTGATGAGTTCCTTGTTTTTGAACATGTATGTGTAATTAACTTGCAGGGATGATTGCTCTGACATGCATGTGATGCGATGTTGACTTAGGAGAAGTTAACTTGGTCTCCAAATTGGAGATAATGATGAAGTGTTTCATCTTTCGAAAAAGAGTCCTAATGGTCTTTTTCTACATGCTTGACTTGAAGGGTCATTTGTTTAAAGGCATGTTTTGTGGGCTTGTTATCTAATCCATCATTTGTATGTAGATGTAAGACATGGAGGTGTTCACCAGAGGTGAAATCTATTTCTTTTGTTGAAGCAGGAGTTTAGGCCATCCAGTTGTTGTCTGTATTTCTATTGTTGTTAACAATTGTTGTTGACAACTTTTCAAATAGGTACAAAAGAAATTTTTGTGGAGCAGATGTACTTCACATTTTTTTGAGCGACCTTAGATCAATGATCAAGGCAGAGAAGTTCAAACTACCTTCTATGACCATTTCAGCAGAAGTTTTGCAGGCAGGCAAGGAGGAAGACAGTTCTTCCTAGGAAGACTAGCCCATGCAGGAAGGGAAGTGGTCATAGACTTTGGTTCAGAGGCACTATGCAAGGAAAGTGTATGGAGGATGAAAGAAGAGGGTGTTTTTACTATCAGGCACTATTCAAATTAGTATATCGGTCTTTTGGAGACCAAAAATTCTTTTAGTGGGAAGGCGTGATCAAAAATGGATTTGGATAGACTCCTAAGTCTAAGTGTTCCTCACAGAGGAATATGAAAGTCCAAGGAAGTTCTTGGACATAGCCCCATTGCAAATATCTTTTCATTCCTAATCTAATACAACTTGAATGGGAAAAAATGGACTTAGGATGCAGAAGTTATCGCAGAAAGAAGATGCCCTTTCTTCTTTGGAAAAAGAGGCAAAATACCCTAAAAATGGCAAAAAAACCCTTATAAATGGAAATCGCATCGGAAAAAGGCAAAGGTCGGACTTAAGCAGAGGTGAAAGAAACCCCAATCAGCCGATCCAATCAATCAGGTCAAAGACAGGCCCACATGCGATATCGGGACCTTGGACTCGGCGATTGTGATCATTCGATATGCCGATTGTCGATGATTAGATCGGAAAATCAGTATCGGCAATGTATAGAACACCTGGGTTGTATGCGATGTGATATGTGATAATGATCGGACAAGTAATATCAGCCATCGAATCACGAAAGGAATGGATGACCAGGATTAAGTTGGTGACTTGCGATTGCCGAACCCGACGAATTTCATAAGCAAAGTTCATAAATTTTGAAATCCAGAAATTCGTATTTTCTGTGTAATAGCGCATTTCTGCTATAAACCAAAATACAAAGGAAAACACCTAAAAAGCGATAAATTTGGACCCAAAGGGAATTATAGGCTCAATTCATAGAATTTGAGTTTCGTAAAGGCAGAATTTCGAGCGGGCCTTAGGCAAAAAGTGGTTTTGGGCTGGCTCCCCCTGATCCCACAGATTGGTTGACACATGGCTGGTGGAGGAGAGAGGAAAACCACCTTTTTGGGTGGGTAACCTCCCTACTCCTAAGTCACCCAAAATTGCATGATGACCGTTGGATCGAAGATCCCGCAGATCAATGGTGCAGATTGCGATAGCAACCAAAGGCGGACCCGATGTGATATTAGGGTGGATGTGATAATAATTTGAAGTCCGATAGAACGATTTTGTCGGGGTTTTCACGTATTTCTCATGTAATTCAGATTTTACCCAATATGCCTATGTGATGCAATATAATGCCTAATGGTGGACCCGATAGGGATTTAAGGGGCGATTGAAGGGAATTTCACATCCTAGAATTGCGCCCAATAGTGTATTTTCCAAGAAAACATTTGTGTAATGGATTTTGTCTATTTTTGGCTTATTAACTGGAAAATGGCCTCGTCCCTTGTAATAGCTCCTAATCATCATTCCATGCTACAAGTGGGCATTTTTGGCAGAACATGAGGTTTTTGAAAGCTACAGAGCCATAGAGCCAGATGGCCAGTCGAACAAACAAAGCAGAGAAGCCACAGAGCCGCAGGGGAAAGATTGAACACAAGGAAATGACTAGGGTAGCCAAAAAGCTGGAAAAGCACCTCAAAGGAGGCAGAGAGCTCAACTGAGTAGAGGGCGAGCAAAAGCTAAAGGTAGAGAGCAGAGAGAGAGCGAAAAGTTATTGTGCAGAGAAACTGAGGGAGCCTTTAGGGTCACTTGGAGATCAAGTGAAAATCCAGAGAGTTGAAGGTTGCAGAAAGCCAAAGCCAAAGCCAAAGAAGCTAGAGCCGAAGAGAGCCAGAGCCAAAGCTAGAGCTAGATCCAAAAGCTAGAGCCATGAGCCAGATCCAAGAGCCAGAGCCAGAGCCAGAGCCAAGAGCTAGAGCGAGAGCTAGATCTAGAAAGCCGAGAGCTTTAGAGCCAGGGAGAAGATGGTGTTCTCAGCCCACTGAGTTTTGTGTAAACTAGTGGAGTTGAGCATGGAGCTTGTAAAAGAACTCAGACCGTAATCCCAGAGAGCCTAGTTGAGTTGACTAGAGCTAAAAGAGATGTAGCCCAAGAGTTTTGGGTGAACTCCATATTAAATTGTTATCTTATGTGCTTGTTATTTGCTACATTGTTTCACTGTTACATGTATTTACATATCAGTACAAACAACATATTTTAAAGCATATAAACAATTAAAATAACCATAAGCATAAACCTTATTTTCAAGCACATATTTAATTCCACATTGGTTAATGATAAGGACTTGGGAATATTTAAGCTTTGTAAGTGGGAGAGGTTCTTGTAAGTTAGACAAGAAGTCTAAGTGCCCCATTTTCAGATCAATAAACCTATAGACTACTAAATTCCTTAAGTGCCCGACCTATAGCCCTCTACCCATAGAACTGTAGGCTAAATAAATATTGTAGAGTATCTTGTTATATAATGCTTCAAGCACCTTTTGTATCGAGGACTTAATGGTAATCAATACTATAGACTTATTGACATCATCATGCCCTTAACATATTCTTATAGCAGTGTGGATTAAGCTCGAAGGCTTAAGGATCTAAACAACCACAACCAACATATATCACAATTCTGGAGGAACCACAACACACACACACACAAACATATACTTTTCCAAAATACACCCTTGGCTTTCCTTTTGAAACTTTTCTGGAATGTTAATTGATGGGAAAGTTCCCATTCCTTGTTTCCTATTTCCTTAGCATGTTTCCTTATTGCGCCTTCCTCTCCAACACCAAGGAGAGACACAAATGTTCAGATCAATTGATGGGTAATTTCTTGTCTTGGACTCTGTCTCTCTTTCTTGGCCATATATATATATATATATATATATATATATATCAATTTCCATTGCTAGGATCTCTGAGGGGCAAGATGAAATCACATTTGTGTTACCATATGCCATGTGTCTTTCAATGGGTGGAGCTATTGAAATCTTCTTGGAAAGAAGAATTTATAATCATGATAATCACTTGTGACTGTTTATAAGTGTTTTCCATCAATTGTTTTACTTCATTCATTAGGTCGTCAAGAAATTATACAATTACAATCCACAAAAAGATAAGAGAAACAAGAAATTAGGCCATAGGCTAGGGAAAAACCCACAAGGGTAAAATCGTCAATCCTTTTCTTATAGATTCTTCATCAATAAGAGAAATCCAAGTCACATCTAACCTTACTAGAAGGTCTTATTTCCAAGTCATCCCTCTACCAAAACTCAACAAGAAGTCTTTCCATAGGTCACATAAGATAGATTCCTCAAATAGCTTGCACATAATAGAGGATAGATCCCTTAAATAGTTTTCACATCACAAAAGTAGGGTCCCTTAATTAACCCACATCATCACAAAAATTTTCCAAAATGAAGTGTGAACTAGCATAGAGATATAGCCACAGGAAGCACCAATTGTCACAAAGATATAGCCATAGGAAGCCCAAGATTTCACAGAGTTATAACCAAAATATTCCCAAACTCTCACAAAGATATAGCCACAAGATGCCAGAACTATCACGAATATATAGCCATAGAATTCCTCAATTATTATAGAGATATAGCCACAAACCCAAGTTATTCCTCAATAGATGATCACCGAATTGGTCATGAAATGGTGGAGAATAGGTTCTAATATATATTTGTTTATTCATTTGAACGAACACATCTTTTGGGTAGGGAGACTTTTATTCTAGAGGGCTAACTTGAAAAATTGGAGGAACACATTAAAGAATCAAAATTTTCTTCTTTTACAAAGATCATGAAGAATATGCCTTTTTTTATTTTCTTTTGCCCAAAACAAAGAATGAAGAACATGCTAGAAAATAATAATATTTTTTGTTTTTGTTTCACAAAAAAAATATATTGATATAACTGCAATTGACAATTGTGAATACTAAACCTACTTACAATTTCAACACTCCCTCTTAACTAGGGAGGTATTCATAATGACTCATCGAGATATTCTCAAGTTGAATACTTCTATTAGAAAGGATTCAAATTGATAAGCATCAATGATGATAATCATCAACATAACCGACATTGTCAAAAGACTAAGGCCCTGACAAGTAATCTTTATCTCTCCACTAGATCATAGCACAATGTTGGGAGGCAGTTTATACGACACCACCACCTCTCAAGGCTGTAGGTTTTAACCCCGTACAGAAATTACCTGCATACAAATTCTAAATCACAGGAAAAATAAAAATGCGAGAGCATAACACATAAAACACATATACACAGAGATTTCCCACTGGATCCCAAAACTGGGACTACCAGAATTATTTTTCATTATATTCCTTTCAATGTTACAAAAGATATTTATACATGCCAAAGCATCCAATACCATGGACCAAAAACCATCGCGTCCAAAACCATGGACTGAAAACCATAGGTAGGTTCGCCCAACCTAATGTAGGGTCCAAAAAAAAAATTCCTGGGGCACTGCCCCGCCCCCCTCAAACCCCCCAGACAAGGGGGGCTGCCGCCCCCCCGTGACCCCCTCATTGTACAATCGGTGCAACGAAGGGGGGGCTCCACCCCCCCTCTAACCCCCCAGTTCACTATGTAGGTTAGTCGTGGAAATAATATAACACAACCCAACAATCTCCCACTTGTTGTTTTCTTTCCACAGGGGCCACAGGAGAGCTTAGTCATTTTTCCAGCCCTTAAATGCCCATTGTTTCTCTACACCAAGAGAACTTCTTAGAGCTCATATATTTTGTCAATGCATCTGCAATATTCTTTAAAGTGTCCACCTTTACCAGCAACACCTTTTTGTCTTCTATCATATCCCTCACAAAGTGATACTGAACATCAATGTGCTTTGTCTTTGAATGATAAGAAGGGTTTTTTGCCAAGAAAATTGCACTTTGGCTATCATATTATATCCTTATAGCTCCCTGTACTAACCCCATACTTCAACACAATCTATGCAACCAAACTGCTTCCTTGCTTGCATGAGTGGCTGCCATGTATTCTGCCTCTGTAGTTGATAGTGCCACTACAGATTGTTTCTTACTCATCCAACAGACTGCACCTCCAAATAGGTTAAACACATAAACACTTGTATATCTTCTCTGATCTAGATCTCTAGCCGGGTCTACATCAACAAATTCACGAATATCCAACACTCTATCCAATCCTAGTCTTCCTTTGTAGCACAAACCATAATCACTAGTGCCACGCAAATACTTGAAAACCCGCTTCAATGTTGTCCAGTGCTCCTTCCCTAGTTTTGACATAAACATGCTCAATACTCTGACTGCATGTGCAATGTCTAGTCTAGTACAAACCATTGCATACATCAAGCTACCAATTGCACTTGCATATGGAACATGGGACATGTCCTCTTCCTCTTCTTTTGTCTTGGGACAATGTTCAGCAGATAACCTCACACCTACAGGAATAGGAACCTTCACCGGTTTACTATCCTGCATATTGAACATCTGCAGTATTATCTCGACATACTTCCTCTAGTTTAACCAGAGCTTCCTCTTTGCCCAATCTCTTTTAATTTCCATGCCCAAAATATAGTTTGCAGCACCAAGTTCTTTCCTGTCAAATTTGGAGGACAATTGGGTCTTCAAATCCTGGATAATTTCTTTGTCATTTCCAACCAACAACATATCATCCACATACAAGACCAGATAAATAACACGGTCACCAATTAATTTAAAATACACACAATGATCTGCTTTGCTTCTGGTGAAGCCAAGTCCCCGTATAAATGTATCAAATTTCTGATACCACATCCTTGGTGACTGTTTTAACCATAGAGAGACTTCTTTAACTTGCATACCAGTTCTTTCTTACCCTTCACCGCAAAGCCTTCAGGTTGCTTCATGTAGATTTCCTCTTCCAAATATCTATGAAGAAATGTTGTCTTTACATCCATCTATTCTACCTCAAATCAAAAGCAGCAGCAACAGATAAAAGTAATCTAATAGAAGTTACCTTGGCAACAGGAGAAAAAATATCACCAAAATCAATTCCCGGCACCTGGGAATAACCTTTTGCTACCAACCGATCTTTATACTTCTCCACCTTCCCTTCTGCATTTGTCTTCTTCTTGAACACCCATTTGCTGCCAATGGGTTTCCTTCCAGCTGGTAACTCCACCAGATCCCAAGCCTTAGTTTTTTGCAAAGATGCCATTTGATCAACCATGGCCTCTTTCCAGAGTTTTCCATCCTCTGAATCCGCTGCTTCCTTCACAGTTCTGGGATCATCATCAGTAACAGACAAAGAAAAAATTGAACAGAAAGCAGATGGACTATACCTTTCTGCCTGCCTTCTTTCTCGAACTGATCTTCTCACAGTCGGAGTTTGTGGCTCTTCATCTTCTGATTCCTCCTCTGCTACAGAGTCTGATTCTTCCTCCTTTAGTTCAAACTCTATCTTCACAGGTTCCTTTGGTTGGACTTCATGTTTAATAACATCTTTCACCTCTCTGAACACCACATCTCGACTGTGACTGGGTTCCAAAGCTTATAACCCTTTAAACGATCCTTATACCAATAAAGATGCACTTTTCATATTTACTATCCAACTTGGTTCATTTTTCCTTTGGAACATGTACATATGCATCACATCCAAATACCTTCAGATGTGAAAGAGAGGGTTTCTTACCAGTCCATACTTCTTGTGGAGTCTTATCATCCAAAGCTGATGAAGGTGACATGTTGACCAGGTAACATGCAGTATCCACCGCCTCTACCCAGAATTCCTGTCCTAAACTGGCACCACTGAGCATGCTTCTTGCCCTTTCCATCAACGTCTTGTCCATTCTTTCTGCGACTCCATTTTGCTGAGGTGTATATGGAGTAGTCTTCTGTCGTGCTATACCACATTTCTTACAAAATTCTTCAAATTCCTTGCTGCAGAATTCTCCACCATTATCTGTCCTCAGCACCTTTATCTTCTTCTCTTTGTCTGATTTTCCACTAGAGCCTTAAATTCTTTAAACCTGTCAAAGACTTCAGATTTCTTCTTAAGGAAATATATCCATGTATTCCTTGAGAAGTCATCTATAAATGATACTAGTACACAGACTTACCCAGTGATGGAACTTTCACAGGTCCAAACACATCACTGTGCACAAGCTCTAATATTTGTTTCGTCCTCTTACCCCCAGAGGGGAAACTCACCCGATTCTGCTTCCCATATACACAATTTTCACAGAAATCAAAATCCAGAGAGCTATTACTCATACCTTCTACCATACCTTTACCATGAAGTATTCGAAGGCCCTTCTCTCCAATATGTCAAAGCCTTTGATGCAACAGCATGGTCTTCTCTCCAGAGACCACTAGATTTTCTGCTCCATT
>APFE030118147.1:91816-125739 GCA_000404065.3 Pinus taeda
ATATGGAACCTAACCAAATGAAGAGCAGCATTGTCCTTCTTTTCATCTTTGAATATTGGAAGATCCTCTAACCAATCAACCTTTGGCATAGGATTTGGAAAACCAGGGATATGAGACCGATTCATAGGAGCATAACTGGCATTCATTCTTGCAGTGGAACTCATCTTGTAACTTCATCAAGCTACTGATCTTCTAGAAGTGGAGTCACCTTCCAATTTATTATTCGATGTGTGGAGTCACCAAGGTAGTTTTGCAGCCTCAAAAAGATGTCTAAGCTCCTGCTACCTTCAGAAGTCCAGCCTCTTGATTTTGGGAATGAATTCAGACTCCCGGCAGACGCACCAAAATGTTATCTCAAAATCCGATCCTGGAAGGCTACTGACCAAGAAGAACTTAAGTAACTATTTCAAACCTACTTTAGGCTGAGGCTTAGCCTCCCCAACCTAAGAGGGCTCTCTCAAAGGATTAATGATCTTTGATTATGATATGGATAGATGGCTAACTCTATGGTTTGTGATTTTATATGTTTGTAGCTTGAAAGATGGAGACTTGCTACCATTGGGCTATGGAGTCAGTGATAGAGATAAGGATAACAAATAGCTCTTCTTATAAAACTGAGGCTTGTATATACTTCAATGAAAGAGTGACACATTCAAGAAAGTCTCAATAACTTGAAGTTCATAGGAGTCAGAGCATGTGGGCATGAATTCTGAGTAATGATACATCAAGGTATTCAAAAGGAAAGAATTTAAAGCGATAGATCAGAGTTTAATACCTAAAGGAAGTCAGAGCATGAGTAACCATGAATTCTGAGTAATAAGTATTAAAACATTGAAGAACAACATCCAAAAATAGGACCCAAGAACTCAATTCACCATAGTTTAACACTTAAAGGAAGTGAGAGCATGTTCCTCCATGAATTCTGAGTAATAAGCATTAAGAATATGGAAGTAAAGCATATCAAAGATAAAATATGAAGCTCACTGAAGTACACTAAGAATCACAGTTTCAGAAAAGTCCAACTGCTTCTGTATATATCAATCCCTGCATAGCATTTACAAAAGTAGTCTTGTTCTCTAACATTTTCCAAACCCTAATACATTAGTTCTTCTCCCATATATAGAGTTCATGTAGATTCCTTCCTCCAGCATGAGGGGAATTCGAATATCTCCTAATTTGACACATATTGACACTTAAAACTAACTATTTAATACAAAGGACAACTAACTAGGAGTCCTAGAGACCTAATACAACTAGGAGTGTAACTCATTATTATGATTACAAAAACCTTATATAAACATCTAAAACATTCTTTGACACCTAAAACTCCATGAATTCAAACTTTATGGTGCTCATAACCTTCCAGCTGGCCGTTGATGACTCATCCTTTTGATGTTCCTAGAAACTAGGAGACTGCCCCTTGCTCTGTTCTGGCTGAAAAATGGGTCTTGGGACAGAGCTCATAACTTCTCACAAAAAATGTATTTGGAAAAACTGAAGGAGGCTTTTGTGAAAAAATCCATGATGAACAAAATTTTCTATTGGTGTTTTGAAACACCTTCCCTACCTCCCAAAACGTGTCTTTGAAAAACAGGTGTAAAACAGAGAAATATGCCTGTGAAAAACTTGCACCTACAGCAGTTTCATAGCGCACGTTTAGTCACCCATTTCTCCCAGCTCATAATTAATTTAAAGACAATGAAAGACGTTTTTCTATTTCAGTATTTTAGGAATAAAACCATCTTTCAATTTTCCAAAATGTTCTTTGAGTTGCTCTAGAGACCTCCTGGAAGTTGACTACTTAAAACTATTTTTCTCCTGAAAAAGGTTGCTTCAGTGATTTCGTAGCACAAGTTTTCGTATGTGTATATGTCTTCATTTCTTGAATTTACCTTTTGATTAGGGCTCAAAATTCTCAATTTATCTTATTACACCTCTGCAGCAACATCCTTTTCAAAATAATCCTCTCTTTCTTTCAAGGTAGATCCTCAAAAACAAAACTGTCACCTTCAGCAGTTTCAGCGTGCTACGAAACTACTGTGTGAGTCAAAAACACATAGTTCTCTTTTTTAAAATTTTATTTCTTGGGATTTCAGTGGCTACAAATATAATCTCTGGAGAGATTGGTAATTCAAGCACTCCAACCTTTGAATTAAATCATGTGAAATTGGAAGCAAATATCTTTGGTGACTAGCATGTGACCTCCTTGAAGTTTTTCGCAGAATCTCCAACAGCCAACCTATTTGAAAGCTTGTTCAATATTAGACACCTGCTTGACTTATGATCCTTCTTTTCTGTAAACAACTCCATGGAAGTCCTGCAAGATAAAAATTGAAAGAGCTTGCACCATCTTAATCTCGATCATTGCCTCCCTTGAAATGAAAAGGGAAGCTACTTCACTTGGACTTCAAAGAATTCTGATTAAGTGCTTGTCAATTTGCTTCTCATAGATGAACCCATACATAATCATAAATAAAAATACTTAGCTCCTTTTTTGAAATTTGAAACTTGAGTGCACCAAGACACCTAATGAACCTAATGATAAGAATGAGAAGTTGAATGTGATAGGCAAGGTGTATGGATTGACAATTTATGATGAAAATCTAACAAATTCTATTAGATTTGACAGTTGCATGACATTTGACATGGATCTACATGAATCCCTGATTTCGTAGCGTAGCCAGTGCAAATTCTGGGTTTTGCGCTATGAAAACTCCTAGACTGGGTTTTGCGCTACGAAAACACCTAGACAGTTTCGTTGCGCATAAGAACTTTGAAATAGGATTGACATATGGAGCTTAGGTGTGATGTGAGACTAGTGATGGATGAAAATGGAGTGTTGCCCTTTATTTAAACATACCAACAAGACTCCTAGGACTTAACAAGACTCTAAAACAAGATGAAAAGACTAGACCCAAAACTGACACAACCCTTTGACAAATTTAAAGAATTAATGTTCAGAATTTAAAATATTTTTTCTTGAGTGATAACAGACAGGAAGAAGAAATACCACATGATGAAGAGTTGCTACCTGAGCCATCTTCATGAGAGACAAGGTTCACATGCACATCATCAACAAGGGGATACATATGACTAGTAGATGCAACATCTACCAACATTGAGACTAAAGTGTTCATCAAAGAAGGTTTGATAGAATCAAAATAGGAAACGACAAGAGAGTTCCAATAGATCGATCCCATTGATGACGACAGGTAGAGAATAGGGGAAAAATTGTTTGTCATCTCGACATCAAGAGGGGTAATCACAATGGTGGGTTGAGAAACCTTATGTTCTAGCGTAGCATTGGGACCATAACCTATAGGTAGAAGGGAAGTGGAATCACTACGAGTGACATCTAACTCATGAAGCACTTGAAGTGTATCTTGAAATATTTGATATGGGGAGAGTGATGGGAATAATGAACATAGTTATCACACAAAGCACAAGGGTGATTCATGTGCAAGGATATGCTATTCTTATCAGACTCAAGTAAGGTGACATGAACCTCGAGAATTTTATAGCCAAAAAATGCAACAGACACCATATTCTTGATATGAGGTAGCTCAATACAATTATTGGTGGCATGCGCAACAACATCACACAAAGTGCATGGAGAAGAAGGCTTTGGCAGTTTAGGAGGAACATGAGTTGTTTGGGGTTCCTTGTCTTTGGGTCCCTTCTTCTAAACTTTGTCCCCCTCACCAGATTCTTTCGTAACAAGATTGACTTCCTATTGAGGTTGTTGTGGAACTGAAGAAAAGGAAGGGGAAGGGACAACAGGTTGAACTAGGTTCAAAGATGTGTAAGGTTTGAGTTGATTAGGAGGAGTGTTTGTGGGAGGATCAATGTACTAGACTAGGATCCCTAAGGTGATGTTAGGTAAACTAATGTAGCCATGATAGTGGTAGGATAGATTCCAAGGGGGGGGAATAAGAAATCTATCTAACTAGAAGGGTAATGACATGGGGGAACCTCTCCCGGATGGTTAAGACATGGGGGGACATTTTCAGGGTGAAAGGGGCCAGGAGAGATACTCGTAGAAGGGAATGGGCTTATAGGAATTGTACCTAAAGGCTGCATGGATTTAGGAGTAGGAGGTTGTGGAGGGGTTGGTTATTGTAAAGGCATACGAGACCACTTTTGGATGGCCCATGATGCCTGAAACAAGAAAACACTATATTGGTGTTCAAATATGAATCATGCAATTCGCCTAATTCCACACTAATTGTTAACCCGAGGTTCTCCCAATTATTTCAAGGCTATCATGCAAAGTATATGCAGACCACATTTTACCTACCCATAATTGAACATTAATTATAAATTCATTAATGTGTAACAGTAAGCAATAACTATAACAACAAATAAGTGTGACAACAAGTAATAGTTGTAACAACAATAAGAGTAACAACAATTAAAACTCACAACACAGACTAATAAACATTCATAGCAACAATAAACACATATAAATAAACCTAAACACACATCTAATCTAGTAACACCTAGTCAGGAGAGCGGGCCCAACTCCCTGATCAAGGTTGTGGCGAGATCATCGAATCACAATATAATCAAAAGATCAAAATATCATTAATTAAAGAAATGTTACAAGTATGGTGTTACAAACTCAGAGTTAGAGTATTTCTCCTGTAACCTTAACGACTCTTAACAGTGATAGCTTTCACATCCTGCAACTCTATTTTATACATTTTGTCGATAATACATTTCCTAGAATTACGATGATGTCTGCCTTTAATTACATGGTGGTTTTCATAACGAAACAAAATGTAAAGTATACTAGCGTGTAATCAAGAGATTGATTCATAGTTGCAGCCAATGTTCAAGGATAACGTTTCCAACTTTGATGGTATCATTCTGTGAATCACGATCCTGGTCATTCTTCCTTCAAATATGCAAAAATAACTAAATTAGAAATTTTGCTAGGTAATAATCCCCTATGACTATGCTTCATTGACCAATAATCCATAAAGGCATGACAAAAGGTATACATGTTCGTTTTAATATATTGATTAACCATTATTGGCATGAAATGGGTAAAAATAATAGGGTAAAAGGGTGAGTAAAAGTATGCAAGTCTAGCCACCAACATCTCCCCCAATTGGCCTTACTACATGTCCTCATGTCGTTCGTTGCCTGCGCAAGTCTAGGTTAGAACTGTTGTGACCAGCATGAAGCTGGGAAGGATCATATTTTGTAGACATCTCTATTCTTAGGAGCTTATATCCATCTGTCCTGATAACTTAGTTCCACCAATCCTTGGGAACCATGTAAGATGGAATATAGTCACCAGTTGACAACCAAATAATGGGAAATTTGAATCTCAAGCACATATATTGGACCCCACGAAGTAGCATGAATGCATTGTATCATGGGACTCTGTCCAAAGCCTGAGCAAATTTGGGGCCCCCAAAAGGTTCACATGTCCTAATAGTTGTTGATGATAACACCCACGGCTTTTGACATTTGTCCCTGCCTTCATCTTGAAAACTAATAATTTTCTTTGTACAAATGTCCACATACCATGTTTGGGTTGCCAACATCAACCCTCTTCATTCTTCAATGGCCAAAAAGGTATGGTGTCTATTATAGACATTGGAAGACTGATAATTTTCCACTCAAATGGCAAATGGTTGATTTCCCTGGTTCTCCTCAAATGTGTCAAAAGCCTTTTTCCATTTAACTTGATTAACTGTATAGGAAGTGAAAACCCTTAACTGAACGTCACCCACATATAGAACCAGTTTGAATGATTGATCGTCATCTAGAAAATAATCATGCATGTATAACTCGCACATCAAATGTTGGTTCAGGGTGTTATGACCCCTTGAAATGCTCGAAAATTGTATTGGATCTTCCATCTCATGAATGTTTTCCTGATAAATTCTCTCTAAATAAAAGAATAAGAATTCCTCATGGAGAAATAGAGCGTAGCTATGAGTAGGGGGTTGGTAAGCCATTACCTATTGTACCAAGGTAAACATTTCTTCCTTATCATCCTTTAATAGATTCACTTGTTCTTCCATTCCCTCAATTCACTTCTGTTGTCTCTCCTACTTCCACTTTTCCTTCTCTATCTGTTCTATGTAGTCAGAGACTATTTTCACATCTTTCTCGCGAATTTCCCTTATTCCTGCCTGGTGTACTTCCAGAGAAATGGACCCCTGTTGGAGGCGAGCTACAGCAACCTACCATTTCTAGGTCTCTACAACCATAACAAATTCTCGAGACTCAAATAAATGCAATAATGGCTCAATTTGTGCATCCACTGAAGTCATGAGCCTATCTTCGGTCTGTGCTGCCACTGAAATAGTTTCAGGTCAAGGCTTCACAACATTTTTCTTGTGCTTCCTCACTCTTATTCGTAAGCATCGTACCTTTTTTCTCAATTTAATGATTTCTAGTTTCAACTGCATGTTTTCTATGAATTGTGATAGATATCTTTCCTTAAGAGGGGGTCTTCTTTTTCTGCATTGCTCTATGAATTCCTTTTTTACTGCAAATTATTCCATAGGTCTCACAGCTAGTCGAGGGCTTGGTGGGTTGACGTTCACAAAGTTGTCATCTGGTCCTTGTTTTATTCTGATTTCTTTTGTTTGTTCCTCAACTCGGGGAACAACCCATCCATCTCCTTCTTCATGTCTCAGGATCTCTACATCTTCCCTCTGGGCCTCTAGATTAACTATAGGGTCTTATGGGTTAGTGCCTTTCACACCCTCTTCTTGCGGTTGTTATGCTGCTTGACCATCCTCTTCCATCTACTCAGGAATTTTCTCTAGCCCTTGCGCGTTAGTCTTATAAAAAACATCCTCCTCTAATAGTTTTGTAGAAGTATTACTGACCATCACTTATTCATTTTGTCCTTCGGTCAGCACTGGTTCTTGTGTGGTAGTGCCAATCACCAACCCTTCGATTTTCTTAATTCATTCACTATTTGACACTGGTTTTTGAGTAATAATGTCAATAATGATGCCTCTATCTATCCCAACAAATTTCATAATTGGGGGAGAAGCTTTTTCTTTCTCCATGTTTCTAGGAGAGCGAGGAATGATTTCATCAATTTCCATTCTCTCAATGTTTGTTGACGCAAGCCCTCCTCCTTCTTCTTCTATGTTCAGTGACTTTTCTATAATCCATTTTTCTCCTTCTTCTTGTGCTTCTTCCAAATTGTCCTTCTACCCAGCAACTGACACTAGCTCTTGTGAAGAAGTGTCGAATGTGGCCCCTGTTTTTTCCAAAGGTTCAACATTCATTTGAGTAGATGGTGTTGGTTCTTGTGTGGTAGCACCACCTACATTTCCATCCAAAGGTTCTTCAACTTCTTGGACAAATGGTGTTGGTTCTTGTGTGTCAGCACCACCTGTAATTTAATCTAAGGGTGGTGATTCTCCTCTTAAATTGGTAGTCGACGTTGGTCCTTGTGGAGAAGCGTTGATTTCACTCTCTTCTATCTCTATTATGTCTATTTCTATTGGGCCAACACGTGATGCTGGAGCAACATTATCTATGGCCTCTTCTTCTGCTGCTAAGTGTTCTTCCTCCTCCCTTGCAGGTAGCATGGTTACAAGTTATTCCTCTGCTAGCTCAGTGAATTGTGGCCAACCCACGAAGGTTCAAGATAGACCATACACCACCAATAATCTAACCAACCCATGATTTGTGAGAACTGCTAATGGTTGTCGATACTAGTGGGTAGACTGCGCCATTAATTGATGGTTTCTCCATAGAAAGCATTTCATGTCTAAATAACAAAACTACACATGCCAAAACTGAAGGCGTGCAGGGAGTTTGAAATGGTATTTAAACAGTTTAGAAAACCATTCTTCGTAGGTAACATACCTCATAACAAAATACACCACCTCAGCCTATGGGTATGGTAGATATTTACAAGCATACCGTCTTCCTTTCTGGAATGTTGTCTCCCCAGCCTACAAAAACAATTATGGAAACTTTGGCAGAGGAGACTTCCGAGAGAACCATTTCTGACCTCCTTGCTACAACCTGCTGACAATCGAAATAACTTCCTCCATGGCCAAAATATCTAACCCAAAAATTATGGAATGATTTCCTTCTAGGTTTAATGCAAATTCAATTGTGATAGCTTCGTCAAATCCTTGTATCCTCTCAAAATACACATGCCATCCTACATCCAAGAAGACTTTCCAAACATCTGCATTGTTTCAAACCTGCTCTGTGTTTTTGGTTCATGTCTCAGAGCCTACCCACCCATTCTACAACATCTCTATAATAGCACTTCAGAGTGACAGTAGACTGTCGAGGAGTGTCAACAAGCAGATTTGCAGTGAGAGAGTTGTGATACTGATGGGGTGTTGTGAGAATGAAATCCGGGAGGGTAATGGTGAAATATGGAAAATCCATGGTGGATAATGGTAATAATGAGTGGTAATTGTGGTAATTACATCACAGCATTGGAAAGGGTGGTTCGTTAATAAAATAGAACTAACTTTAAGTCTCGATGCATATGGGTAACTGTGCGAATTATGGTGGAAATTGTGGAGTGTATGCACTTAGCACAAGGTTCAATAATGATAATAAAAATTCATTATTGTAATTTGATTATGCCATATTTTCATTTATTATAGTACCTCCCCCCAATTAAGGGATACATGTCCTTGGTCATATCAGGTCATGTCAAATGAATATCAATTCAAATCTGCAAATTCGATTGGGGATGTACCTGGCGACATACTTTACCGGAGTGATGACATCATAGTAGTAACAACATTGGGCGAGTAACAACATCGAGGGAGTAAATACGCCAATTGAACACTTAGCTGAAATCACCACAGAGTAGAGGCACCAGGGTACTCAGATGGAATCGCCATGGAGTAACAACACTGAGGGTGTAATAGCACCGGAGGAGTGACAACATCGGGGTAGTTAGACAAAATTTCCATGGAGTAACAACACTGGAGGAGTAACAACACTGGGGTACTTAGAAAAAATCACCATGGAGTAACAACACCATAGGAGTAACATCACCAGAGGAGTAACCGTGCTAGTGAGGTACCTAAAAGAAAAAGATTGATAGAGTAGTAAAAACATAATAAATAAGATATATAATATATATAATAGCGATATAAGTATATATATATATAACATATAAGAGTTAGATAGTAATAGTATAATATTATATAAATAATAGATAGTAGATATGTATGTATGTATGTATATGTATATAAATGTATATATGTGTGTGTGTGTGTGTGTGTGTACACACACATATAATTGCTTCTTTTTGTTTAGATCAGGGGTGTAGAGGAGGAATTCCCTGAACTAATAACTTCAAAACCAAAGTTATTAGAGAGATATTTAATAAAGGAGTCTCTTGAAGTTGGATGGTGATATAATCTGAGGCGATGTCCATTCATGATCAGAGGAGTATGTGCCTCATGAATTTTTATAAGGCTAAGAGTCCCATCATCGAACACTATGCCAACTTCATATGGTCCCATCCATCTAGAGCAGAGTTTTCCCTTAAAATCCTTGAACCATGAATCATAGAGCAATGCCCAATCTCCTCTTTGAAACACTTTTTTCTTAATAAATTTATTGTGTCATTTAATTGTTGTTGTTGGATTGCAGTAATAGTTTAGACAACTACCAGACGAATTTCATCCAACTCATTCAGTTGTTCCAGATGGTGTTTCTAGGCTTCTAAAACACCTAGACCTACTTCAAGGGCTATCCTAAGCGTCTTAATTTTGAATTCCATTGGAAACAAAGGGGATTTACAATAGACAAGATTTTATGGTGGAAACCCTATTGTGTTCCGCCATGTTGTTCTATACACCCACAGTGCCTTAGAAAGCTTCTTAGCCCAATTCTAGCGATAGTTCACCACAGTCTTTGTAAGAATATTCTCTAGTACCTTGTTTGTTCTTTTGACTTGACCATTCTCTTGAGGGTGATATGAAGATGTTACCCTATGCTTGATTCCATACTTTTTCATAAGTCCTTCTATCAGATGTGATGTAAATTGTCCCCCTCCATCTGAAACTACCTCTATAGGAGCTCCATACCGTGTAAGAATTTCTTCAAATAAAAATTCTGAGACAACCTATTTTGTTGCTTTCACAATAGCCTTGGCCTCTACCCACTTTGTCATGTAATCTCTGCAAACAAGAATGTGAATTTTCTGCTATGAATGTGGATTAAATGGCCCAATGAAATCGATAGCCCAATTTTCAAAGGGATCAAGAGCAAGTTTGGGTTGTAATGGAATTTCATCTTCCCAACTAGCCTAACCCATTTTCTAGCAACTATCGCACCCTCTAACATATTTCCTTGCATCACAAAAAATAGAAGGCCAATAGTATCCCATTTGTAACACCTTGTGACCTTTCCACTTATCTGCAAAATGCACCCCACAAGGGCCATCATGAGTAGCTTTCAAGGCATCATAGATTTCATTACCACATACACAGTGCTGGATTTGCTAGTCAGATACTGTGTAAAAGAGATATCCCTCTATCCATAAATAGCAAGCACTATGATGGATAATCCTTCATTGTTCTCTCTAAGTTAAGTGTTGATGCACCTTTCCTATAGTAAGATAGTTAACAATATTTGCATACACTATAGTTCACAATATTTGCAAATATTGTTAACATAACCATTAAACATTCTATGAAACCCCTATAATAGCCAACATAACCATTAAATTTTCATACCTATGTCAATGTCTTAAGCATATGAAATTTTAATATTACCTTTACATTAGAAAGATCAACTCGAATTCCTGCAGCTGAAAGAAAGTGTCCCAACACTATTCCTTCTTTCATCATCATATGAAATTTGACTGTACTAAGAGAAACATGTGTTTTATTTCATCGTTCAATTACTTTCTCGAAGTTTTTCAAAGCTTCTATAAAGGAATCCGATATGGGGTGAAGTTGTCCATGTAAATCTCAACACTGTCATTAACTAGATCATAGAAAATTCCCAATATTTCCCTTTCAAAGGTAGCAGGTGCGTTACACAGGCCAAATGGAAGGAATCAATAGGAAAATGTTCCCCAAGTGCATGTGAATGTAGTTTTTCCATGATCCTCAGGAGCTATTTGTATCTTATTGTATCCACTAAAGCCATATAGAAAGGAGAAAAAATCCTTCCAAGCTAATGTATCAAGAACTTGGTCAATAAAGGCTAAGGGAAAATGGTCTTTCTAAGTTGCTTTGTTTAGTTCCCTATAATCAATGCAAATCCGCCATTTTCCATTCTTCTTAGGAACAATGACTAGTGGGGAAACCCATTGATTATTTGATATCAAATAAATAAAACCCACATATAATAGCTTCTGTAATTCATCTTTGACAAGGTTTTTTAAGGCATGATTCATTCTTCTTCATGGTTACCCAATAGGTCGACATTTCTCTTTAATGTATATATGATGAGTACATAAATTAGGAGAGATGCCTTTCGTATCTGCATACTCCCAAGAAAATGCTTCTTTATGCTCATGAAGGACTTTCAGCAGTTGTTTGGATTGGGAGTGTGAAAGGCCAAGATTAATATTCAATGTTTTCTATCATTCAATTTCTACAGGAACATTATTACGAGGTATAATTTCAGGAATGTTTTCTACTTCTGTTTCTGGTTCAATATCTTTTCCTAAAAATTGCAACTCATGACAATTTCTAATAGTTGATGGGTTGAATCAGAAATGAATTTGGGACTACTGAGAAAGGTGTTAATGGCATCATCCTCCATTTCATCATTAAAAAAAAGAGCCTCGTTGATGGTAAGGATGGGTCTAACTTCTTCATTCTCAGATTCAGGGCCTATAACACATCTAGTTGCGTTGATAACATGCTTAGGGTATCGGTCCTCAAGTTCTCGAGAAGATTCCCAATTTCCTCCCTTGTAACTCCACCATTGGATGTTTTGAGAGTTCGGATTCCTTACCTCTATCTCGCAACCCCTCATGAACACTTGATGCATAATTCATGGATGGTATCAAATTTTTCCTTTGATATATCTCCTTTCCCTACTATGTACAATAGCTTCAGATATTCCTCCCTAAATTCTTTGAGAAAGATGATCTTCAAGATATTCTTATCCAGATCACTATGGCCTGATCTCTACAAACTATATTGAAAATGTTCCACAAAATATTCCATATTCTTATCCTCTTTATGCATAATCTTAGAGATTTCTTCCTTCACATCTCGTGATTTGCAGTAGTCCTCATATTTCTCGAGGAAAATCGTGTTCATATCATCCCATGTAGCAATACATTTTCCCCCTAAACCTATAAACCATCACAAAATTGTGCCCTTCAAAGTAACGGGGAATATCTTCAATTTCTAAGCATCATAAATATAATCATACCCCAAACAAACAACGTCAAATTCAAAAAGTAATATGTATGAATCCTCGGAACAAAGACCATGGAAATTAGGTAGTGTTGTTAAAGTAATAGTCTTTGTAGGCGCATCACCTCTGATATGTCCAATTGGAAATTCGATCGAAGAAGTTGCAGGAGCCATGAATATTTGCCAATATGCACTTGGAATCTCAATAGGTTTTGCCTTTAGATGTTCTATAACAGATGATTGAAGTTGTTTAACAACACTCCCTTGATCAAATGATGTAAATAATTCCTTCAAATATTCTTCCTATGAACTTGCAATATGTATTTCCTCAAATCCTCTACTTGCTTCTTATTCTTCCATGAATTGCATTAGGGTAGTTTCTGGCTGTGAAATTAATTTTCCTCTAGATCTCATATGAGATCTTACCCTAACAACAACTCGTGACGATGCTCGAGACTCAACCCTTGATATGATCTCTTGGATGTAGTTTTTTTTCCGAAATCAACCCATTTTCTTTTCGGGGGTCTCCCTCTGCCCCTTTTATTGGTGTCTTTGTCCATACAATCAAGAAATAAAAGGGAAACATTCAAGAAAATTAAAATCTCAATACCTAGAGTAGGATAAGAACTTCCCTCCACAGGATGAGAGAGTGGGCCCTAAAGAAAACAAGAGAAAGAAAATAAACAAATCACAAAGATCAAAATTAGGACCTAAAACAGGGAAAAAATAAAACTTCCCTTCCAAGGATGAGAGGGAAATACTTATGAAAGCATAACAAAGAAATATAAAGCTCCAGACCTAGAGCAAGGTGATAAAAACTTCCTTCCCTAGGATGAGAGAATAATCCTAAAAAAACAACAACAAACCAAACCACCGAACAATCTAATACTCATAACCTAGAGAAAGGTGTAATATTCCTTCCCGAGGATGAGAAATCAGTCCTATGCTCAATATTGGTCATACTTTTGCGACTTCGATAGCATCCCTCGAAACGACACCAAAATGTTAGTGTTTAGATATGAATCATTCAATTCACCTAATTCCACATTAATTGTCAACTCGGGGTTCTACCAGTTATTTCAAGTATATAATGCAAAGTATATGTAGGCAACAATTTCCCTACCCAACATCGAACATTAATTATAAATTTATCAATGTGTAATAGCAAGAAATAACTATAACATAAAATAAGAGTAACATCAAGTAATAATTGCAATGGAAATAAGAGTAAAAACAATTAGGACTCATAGCACACACTAATAAACATTCACCTCAACAATAAACTCATGAAAATAAACCTAAATGCACCTATAATCTAGCAGCACTTGGTCAGGAGTGTTGGCCCAACATCTTGATCAGGGCTATGGTGAGATCAATGAATCACAATATTCCCAGAAGATCAAACTGTCATTAATTAAATAAATATTACAAGTATGATGTTACAGACTCAGAGTTAGAGTATTTCTCATGTAACCTTAATGAATCTTAACAACGATAGATTTCACAACCCATAACTTTGATTTATACATTTTATCAATAATACAGTTCCTAGAATTATGATGTTGTCTACCTTTAATTACGTGGTGGTTTTCAGAACGAAACATAATGTAAAAGATAGCAGCGTGTCAATTGAGAGATTGATTGATTATTGTAGCGTTCAAGGGTAGCGCTGCCAGCTTTGACAGTAACATCTAGTGAATCATGGACATGGTCATTCTTCCTTCAAATCTGCAGAAATAACTGAATAGACAATCCGCTTAGGTAATAATCCCCTACGGCTATGCTTCATTGACCAATAATCCATAATGACATGACAAGGGGTATACCTATACGTTTTAATATATCGATTAACCATTGTTGGCATGAAATGGGTAAAAAGAACATGGTAAAAAGGTGAGTAAAAGTATGCAAATATAGCCACCATCACACTAGATGAGCTAGGCTTATAAGTAATAGGCAGTGGGCAATAATAATCCTGAAGCAAAGTGGAATATTTATAGACTCCGAGAGACGCATCGATTAAGGATGTGATAGTATTATTTCCATTCATAAATGAGATAGTGGTCTAAGGAGATGTCTGAGAATGAGGGTCATAGTAATTCAAATGATCGATAGTGACGATCTTTCTGTTATGAGGAAAGCACATCTTGTGAAAGGTAGCAGATGCAAAATCAGACATGGAAAAGGTGTAACTACGACCCAACAAGATGTTATAATATAATGGGGAATCAACGACTTCAATATCAATTAAGACAGTCTTGTCGGCAGAAGTAATGGGATAGTTCCAATACAAATTGAGGGGCTAAGAGGGTTGACCATACCAATCACGAAGAGTGATAGTGGATGTGGACAAGTTAGGGGAACCAAGTTTCTTCCAAACATTAGCAGCCATCACACATGTGAAGGCGCCTTGTCTATAATACACTGTTGGACCATGGTGTTCTTTATGGAAATTAGTAGTTGAAAAGAAACAGATGAAGGAACGGGGGAATGCTCCACTTTGTCAATTTCAAATAAAATCAGACGATTTTCATAGGGATCCACAATTCCTAAAGTAGATAGTGGATCTTTCCTTTGGGATCGGAACATCTAGAGGACTTCCAACATTGACATAATAGTAGGAGACTATGCCATGTCATAAACTATGTTATAAGTATGGGTGGCTTTAGCAGAAGCATCAGTTCGATGTAATGGACCTTTGGGGATCTTGGGGGGAAACTTGACCATAGGTAGAGGGATCTGTAAGGTGTCATTTGGTGATGAGAAAGGCTTAATAGAAACTTTGGGTTGGGGATCAATCATTGACTTTGTAGAGCGCTTGTCGCATTGGTGCTAATGAGTCTAAAGGTTAACTTGTTCAGTGTTGACTTCATCAGAATTCATCATGAGGATATGGTAATAGCCAGATTGTGAAGATGGAGGAATATCATTACCCTGTGCAAGTTGAGAAGCTACATATCCCTGATGTGGAAAAGGATTGATAAGAACAATTGGTTGTGATGGACCAGGAGGGGGAGGAGGTGGAGTAATGGGTTTAGGTCCTTTAGAGGAAACTCCTTGAACTTCCCATGCTTGTCGCATCTGAGGTAAAAGGGAACACTCGTCGATATAATGGCCAAATAATTATCAATAGGAACAAGGTTTATTCATATGAAGAACATTTTTTTTTGTGTTATCCACCCTACTACCAGGTCGCGAGATTAGGTTGGTCACCCCGAGTGGCATTACGTGGTGGACCCTATTCTCCTTTGTTACCATGAGGTGGTTTATTCAAGTTAACCTTCCCTTTATTCTTTTTCTTAGGGTTGGGAGGATTGGGTACACTCTATTGAGAATACACTTGACCTTGAGGACGTGGTTGTTGTTGTGATAGAGGTGGAGGAGGCATGGGAGGTTGGGGTGCCAGTGTAGGTTTTAACTCTGTACAGAAATTACCTGCATACGAATTCTAAATCACAGAAAAATAAACAATGCAAGAGCATAACACATAAAACACATATACACAGAGATTTCCCACTGGATCCCAAAACTGGGACTACTAGCTTGATTTTTCATTATGTTCCTTTCAATGTTAGAATACATATTTATACATACCGAAGCATCCAATACCATGGACTGAAAACCATAGGTAGGTTCGACCAACCTAATATAGGGTCCAAAACAAAATTTCCTGGGGCGCTGCCCTGGACCCCGTAGAGGGGGGTTACCCACCCCCCTCAAACCCAAAAGCTGGTGTCGGAGGGCTGGAGTGCTAGGCGGTTCACAAGGATAGAAAGAATTGGAAGCAACATTGTGATAACTAGGTGAAGAGACAACTAGCCTTGGCATCGAATGATGTGGATGGCGATATGCATATGATGTTCTTGAACCTTGGTAAGGGTTTCCATGAGAAGGAGCAAGTGTGGAACTAGTCCCCCCCTAAGGATGACCAGAACCCATGTGAGGTTGAGGATATGGTGAAGGTTGAGGGTGTGAGATAGATCCAATGATACTGTTAGCAACATGAGATGCCCCCAATGTATTAGCAACACCAGGCCAAGGTAGATTGGGAATGAAAATATAAAGATATCCTAATTGTGCATAGATCAGGTCAAATTTCAAAGCTACTTAGAGTGCTTCTTCCTCAAACTAGGGCAAGTGTGAGGTGACATATTTACCAATGGGGGCCAAAAGAGATATAAGGAACCAATCCATATAGACTGCATGTTTTTCAAATTCAGGAGCCCTACATATGCTCCTCCTTCTACGCAATTCTTGAACATGGTCAGATAGGTAGGTGGAAGAAGTTTGATGGAAATACGTCATGGTTTTGGTACCATTGTCATATCACAGGGGTAACTGGAGGTATGAAACTAAAGGTTTGGCTAGAGTCATGAAGGTGGAATGGGAGGCATGCAGTTGGAGCACATACCACCTGGCATCAACTCTAGTAAGGATGCATTGGAATAGATGAAGACAAATAGAGTCTTTATTGATGGAATTGGATAAACACCACATATGAAAAGAGAAAACATGATTTGTGTGACCTTCTCTAGCATTACCTTGGAACTGTGGATTTCGGAAGAAATCTTGGTAGGCATAGCAGGAAAAATGGGGTCATGGAGAAGATAATCATTGATGATCTGGCTCAAATCAGGGAGGCTAAAACCAGCCATAAATGGAGGAAATGGAGGAGTAGTGACCATACCAATAAAGGGTCTGCTTGTGGGGTTACCTTGGTTACCACCTTGGTTTCTCGCATCCACATTAGTGCGTGACATGGTGGAGGTACGGGGTTGGGAAGATGTGGAACCAATGGAAGAACTGGAAGAATCAATAGAATCAAGGTTAGAATGAAGAAACTATGGAGGACTAAGATGATGACCATTAACTCAATGGGGAGGAGTAAGATGTCCTAAAGGAAACTGGGGGTGAAGGCCACGAAGTCTCCATAAAAAATTCCTAGGTGTCACAATGATTTCAAGACAAAGATAACTCAATAAACTAAAAGGGGATGAAGGAGAAAATAAGTGTCAAATAGTAAGAAAACACCTAGTGCACTGGTTCCAAGTGTAAACTAACTACAATAATATGCTACTCTAAATCAAGAAAACATTTCCTATCAAAGAAAAATGACCTCGAGCCTATAGGTGATCTAAATCCTCAAACAAGTCCTAAATATAATCTTTCAAATGGCCTACCGAAAGACTTCTTACTTGATAGAATCTAATCCACGTAAGCATAGTTGTTCAGATAAAGTTGCACTAAAGAACCAACTTCTACCCACAACTAGTCCTATAAGGTGTTTTCCTATGATTGGTCACTATGGTTACCTTCATCCCATGGGGGTTGTCAACTCTCGAGCTTCTTGGTGATCAACCATCACATGGGATTCCCTACCATGGGTTGGGTAGCTCTAAGGGGAACTGCTCACACGATGGCCTAGCCTAACCCCTTCTGCAGGTTTTTGATGCAATTCAGCTTTGGATGGTGGGATGGTGAAGGATTTTAAGCACCTTAATATGTAAACTTCTATGTCTCAATGTAAGTGATTGATGGGTGTTATTGAAATCCTATCCCATTGATCTTACACCTAAATACATAGATTGTTTGGCCCTGGTTCCCATGTGGGATTAATCTATGTGTGTTGAATTATTAAGGTGTAGTGCTCCGAGTCTTGGCTTGGTGGTGTTAACTAAGCTCACATTCACTTAGGATGTGCATGTGTGAAAATGATGTGTGAAGTGGATGAGTTACTTGAGAATATTTTATGATGCCATGTGCTCCTAAAAATCAAGTCTTGAAAAATTGTAAATAATGTTGAAAATGGATTGTAAAATGAATAACAAGCACAAAAACCTTGTTGGATAGTTGGCATTATGTGCATGGCCAGTGGCCTAGATAAGGAATTTGCAAGTGTGTTCACATTGATGTCAAGATTCATGTTGTGGAGATGTTTTGGGAAGTTGGTAGGCCTAACATTTGGCAGGAGTGTTGGCATTGATGTCAACTAGAGAAGCTTTGTTGCTTGTTGTAGCAAATGCTGGTAGTGATGGCTCCTAAGGAATTTCTTGGAAGTTGCATGCTTCTTGTAGACAATCATCATAGTAGAAGGCTTATTGGAGAAGCCATAAAATGATGATTACAGTGATTTTCCAAGATGGAATTCCATGGTTTCTGCAAGCCTCATGCTAAGGACACATTGTGCATGTGATTCCTAACTATTTGGAGAGTTCAGGAGTAGGAGATTGGCAATGAGGTTGGAGCCATATTTTGAGGAATCATATGGGTTCAATGGCTAGTCACACCATTTCCACTGGAAATTTCTCTAGAAGAGCTTTCCAACAATATGTGGAATTCCAGAAATGGGCTTGTGGGTCAAAAGTTATGACCTACAGATGTTTAGGGTGTGAAAACCTTATTCAGGGAAGAATCTCGCATATCGCAGGTCCTAACAATTGGAGGTCCCAAAAATCAGAGATCCCAGAAATCAACAATCGTAGGTCGCGGTAATTGAAAATCAAAGGTTCTAAGGTGCATCACACAACAAATCCAATTTTCCGATTAGCAATTAGAGATCCCACATATCGAAACTTCGAGCGAATCAGAGGTCATAACGAATCAAATATCAGAGGTCTTGGTGGATCACAATCGACGATCCTTGGTGGCTAGCATCGGTGAAACAAACATAAAAACGTCAATATTTGAACCTCTAGTGTTAAATTGTTGGGAGAGACAACATTATTTTTACAAAGAAAATCATGGCGGGCCTCTTCCTCTCTCCTCCAGGAGGAAACGTGGAGGTGTCTAGTTGGTTTTGATAATGATAAATGGTAAAATATGGTAAGCACCGATAAGGAAACATGGCAAAAGGTGGTGAGCTCTGATGAGGACACATGGCGAGATTTGGTTGTTTCGGATAAGGCCAAGTGGCAGTTGATGTCACCATGATGTGGCGATATGGAAGGACACGTGGCAGGCGTATTTGAGCATTTTGGGTGGCCTAATGGACCATATGCAGGTGATATGTGTTACCATTCAGGGAGTGCCATGTGACAATGATGGTTTCATATTGGCAATCAACAATCGAAGGTTTGCAATAGTTGGCTCATGTGCAACAATGAAATTTTGCTAGGATACGGGATGTGGGATAGTAGGTGGCCGCGAAGGCTTAAAGAAACCAATGGTGTCGTTCTTTTTAAAGGGAAAAGACCCTCTGATAGGAGTCTATAGGCCTTAGTGCCTTCAGGCTAAGCCTTAGGTTATAACCTTCAGTCATGTGAAGAGAAATGTGTGGCAAGGGCTAAGTAGCATAAAGCTAAGAAACCATAGATCAATGATTGACAGTTGCTGGCATATGTACAACAAGTGAAAAAAGCTGATAAGGGGGCTCCAATGTGGTTAGCGCTTGGTCTAGGAGAAACTCGGAAAACCAAGGGCATGGTTCATAACAAAGGGAGTTTAGCCCCCAGCAGGAGTCTAAAACTTTAAACACCTTAAGACTAAGCAATTGGTCATGGCCTTCTATCTGATGGTGAGAAATGCATGGTAAGACCATAAGCGAAAGGGGCTAGGAAATCAAAGATCCATGATCAATGGTCTGTGGTTGCTAAAATATGTGCAATAGATGAAAATCGCTGATAAGGGGGCTTCGATATGGTTGGCGCTTGGTCACAGAACCTGATCCTATCGCTGAGATACATCAGGGAGCTAATCAAAAGGTGCTTGAATATCATAGATCGATAATAATCAATGTGTAACATTGCACCACTATAAAGCTATGATGTGGAAGCTCTGTTATAACACTATGGTGTGAATTATCTGATATCATGGGACAAGACTTTAAAGGCTGGATGGGTCGATAGCTAAAGAGTAAAGGTAGAGGCAGTGGAGTTGGTCATTAGAGATATACCATGCACGCATTTTAGAAATAAATGCAAAACATAAATTCCATGCCAAAGTACTTTAAACCATGAAGAGGCATGGAGAGTCTTAGTGGAGTTTGCAGGTGGACTAAGATTAAGTTCTTAGCATGAAGAGACTTAGTGATGGGAGAGTGGTAGCATAGAGAGGACCATGCCTAGCTTGAGTAAGCAGGTGAACTGAGAATTAATTCTCAGTATGGAGAAAACATGTAGGATAGTCAGAGGCCCATTCTCAAGTCAATGAAGTGGCATAGACCTAGTTCGATGTAGACAACGTAATGCATAGCCATGCCTAAGTATAGTGCACAGTATTAAACAATGATAATTTGGCAGCATTGACTGAGGTGAACAACAAAGGAACAAAACCCAGCAGCTTGATTGAGCATAGTGGGGGAAAGCAGCATAGTTTCAAGAAAGCCAAAAGGAAAGAGCTATGAGTGCGATCAATGTTGTGTGAGGGTAAGGAAGAGCTAGTTCTGTAGAGAGAGGCTGAGAGTGCCTATGGAGAGGTAAAGAGACCCCGAGAAAAACGAGTTGTGTGTGAAAGGCAATAGTTTCATGTCCTTTGTGTAAGCAAGGCTGAAGGCACCTATGCAATGTGTAAGCAAGGCTAAACATTCTTATGTGTTGTGTAAGAAAGGATGAGGTCCATGTGCTCTGTGTTTAAGGTTGAAGTGCCTATGTACTATGTGGAAGGTGGAAGGTGCTTGTGAGATACTGTGAGGAGAAGTCCGAGAGCTAAGGCTGTTTTGTGTGAATCAAGGCTGAGAGTAGACTGTCTTGTAGAGAGTGGAGTGGAAGATAGCAGACTAATTTTTGTTGAGAGCAGAGAGCAAAGGGATGAGAGTGATTTTTTTTTAGAAGATCACAGGCCTGTTGAAGAGAGATGCCGAGAAATGAAAAGTGCAGCAGAGTGAACAAAGATCAAATCTTAGATCAGGTAGAGTTGTTTCCAAATCACAAAGGAGATTTGGTTCCTATCTGAATGTGGGTTGGTGCCTATAGACAGTAAGTTGGTGCTTCCATCTCTAGTGGGGTTGGGGAAGGCTTGGGGGTCAACGCCTCTTGCAAGTTGGTGCTTATATAAATCCAAGGAGTTGCAAGTTTGTGCTTACAACAAGTCCATGAGGTTAGTGCCTCATATGGCACTTCTGGTAAGTTGGACAGGTGTATACAAATAGGGGTTGTTGGTGCTTCCTCCTAGTTGTTGCTAGCAAACAAATCAAAGGGAGTTGGTGCTTCCTGTGAGTGGGTGCTCACAAAAACAGATTGATGTAATAGAGTGGGTGCTCTTAATTTACATCAATAACAACAAAAATCTTTGTGGTTTTTTCCCGAAAGGTTTTCCAAGTGAAAAACCTTGCGTCTATATGCATGATGCGTATGGTTTGTTTTCTTGTGTGTTGAGTTTATGTTGTTGCCATATTATATATCGTTGTTGGTTATATGGTTGGATGCCAAGTTTAAATAAGAAAATTAAATCAGCATAAAGAAAATAAAAATTATCCTTAATACTACTTCACCCCCGCTCTTAGTACTACCATTGTTTCCCAATAATTGGTATCGGAGCCAAGTTCCTTGAGAAAAGAAAAAAACAAATTTCTTGGTACAGCGTTCCACTTGTATCATTTATTTTGATGCAATTGGTATGGACTATGAAACAGTACCCATAGTATGAGAATGATCTCAAGGGTAGAAGTGGAGATGCTCAATAAAATGAGCAATCTCGGAATCGATAGAAACAACAAAGAAAGGAGAGCCAAAATGCACCATTATAACTTGGTATATTTAGCAACAACAATACCATGCATAGTTTAATGAGCATCAATCTTTTTGATACAAAAAGATGCATTGGTGGATAGAGTGCTCAGCCAACGACCATCAGGTATCCAAAACTGGACGAACAAATCAGAGACAATATATGTTCAGGGGGAGCATATCATATTTTCCCATTTTATGGAGCAACAATAGCGACAATCTTGGTAGAGAGGTTTGCAAGGAAGACTACACGTCCCGACAGCTAGACTTTGGTCCTCATAGTCAGTAAGAGCATGGAGAGAGAAGGGAAGCTTATAGCCCCTTGCCATTAATGTCAAAGGGGGAGATAAGTTGTGGAGAATTTGTGATGGAAAGGTCTTCAATGGTGACTCATGCTATGAGATGTGTGGAACTAGCTTGAGGTCTAGCCATCACTTGGAGGAAAGGATGGTGTGTTATCATCAAAGCCAAAGGGGGAGATTGTTGGACAACTGGCATTATGTGCATGGCCAACCACCTAGAGAAGGCATATACAAGTGTGTAGACATTGATGTCAAAGTTCATGCTATGGATATGTGTTGGGAAGTTCGCATGCCTAACTGTTGGTAGGAGCATTGAAATTGATGTCAACCAAACAAGCTTGGTTGCTTGTTGTAGCAGATGTTGGTAGTGATGGATTAGGAGGAATTTATTCATAGTTGCATGCTTCATGTAAAGAACTATCACAATCGAAGGCTTATTGGAGAAACCATCAAATGATGATTATAGTGATGGTCCAGGATGGAATTTCATGGTTGTCGCATGCCTCATGCTAAGGACAGATTGTGGATGTGATTCCTAGCTGTCTGGAGATTTTAGGAGTAGAATATTGGTAGTGAGGTTGAAGCCATATTTTCAGGAATCAGATGGGCTCAATGGCTAATCGAACCCCTTCCATTAGAAATTTCTCTAGAAGATCTTTCCAAAGATATGTAGAAGTCAAAAAATGGACTTGTGGGTCAACAGTTATGACCTGCTCAAGTTCAGGGTCTTAAAGCCTTATTCAAGGAAGAATCTTGCATATTGTTGGTCCCAATAATTGGAAATCAGAGGTCCTAGAAATAGGCAATAGGAGGTTCTAACATGCATCAAACATCGAATGAAATTTTTTGATTAGCGATTAGAGATCCCTCATATGGTAACTCTCGACGAATTACATATTGGAGGTCCTGACGAATAGAAATCGACAATCCTTGATGGCTGGAATTAGTGAAACAAACACAAAAATGTCGGGATTTGAACCTCCAGTGTTAAATTGTTGGGAGAGACAAAAATATTTTTACAAATAAAATCTTTGAAAAACCAAGCATGGAGAGCCTCTTTCTCTCTCCTTCAGGAGAACACATGAATATGTTTGGTTGGCTCTCCTAAGGATAGATGGGAGCCTTTGGTAAGCTCCTATAAGGATACATGGCAACAGGTGGTGAGCTCTGATGAGGAAACATGGTAGGATTTGATTGGTTAAAATAAGGCCAATTGGGAACTGAGGTGAGTAAGACGTGGTGGTACGAAAGGACTCATGGAAAGCGTGTTCGGCCACTTTTGTTGGCCTAATGGGCCATATCTGGGTGACACATGTAACCACTCAGGGAGTACCACATGGAATTGATGATGTCACATAGTTAATCGGTGATTGAAGGTTTGCAATTCTTGGCTCATTTGCCGCAATGGAATTTCGTCAGGATGTAGGATGTGGGATAGTAGGTGGTCATGAAGGCTTAAGGAAACCAAGGATGCAATGCTTTATAATGGGAAAAATGCCCCCAGACAAGACTCTATGGGCTTAGCACCTTGGGGCTAAGCCGTAGGTCACAACATTTGGTCCTATGGTGAGAAATGTGGGGCAAGGGATAAGCAGCAGGGAGCTAGGAAATCGTAGATCGACGATAGACGATGTATGATTGTTGGCATTTGTACAACAAGTGAAGAAAGCTGATAAGGAGGCTCTGATGTGGTTAGCACTTCGTCTAGGAGAAACTCAAAAAACCAAGGGTGTAATGCATAACAAAGGGAGTGTAGCCCCCAACGGGAGTCTAAAATCTTAAGCACCTTAAGGTTAAGGGACTCGTCATGACCTTCGATTTGATGGTGAGAAATGCATGGTAAGAGCCTAAGCGAAAGGAGTTAGGAAATTGGAGATCAATTATCGATGGTCTGTGGTTGCTGACATATGGGAAACAGATGAAAATTTCCAATAATGGGGCTCCGATATGGTTGATGCTTGATCACAACATTGGTCCTATGGCTGAGTTACATCAGGAAGCTAATCGAAAGGGGATTGAAAATCGGAGATTGACAATCAACAATGTGTAACATTGCACCATTGTAAAGCTGCGATGTGGAAGCTCCAATATAACACTATAGTCTAAATTCTCCAATAGAAATGTTCAGGACTTTGAAGGATGAATGGGTTGGTAGATGAAGAGTAAATGTAAAGGCAGTGGAATTTGTCACTAGAGATATCCCATGCACGCATTATAAAAATAAATGCAAAATAGAAAGTCCATGTCGAAGTACTATAGGCCATGAAGAGGCATGGAGAGTCTCAGTGGAGTGCGTAGGTGGACTAAGATTAAATTCTTAGCATGGAGAGACTCAGTGATGGGAGAGTTACAGCATACAGAGGACTGTGCCTAGCTTGAGTAAGCAGGTGGATTGAGTATTAATTCTCAATATGGAGAAAATATTCAGGATAGGCAGAGGCTCATTCTCAAGTGAATGCAGTGGCAGAGACCAAGTCTGATGTAGATAGCAGAATGCAGGGCCATGCCTAAGTATAGTTTGAAGTGTTAAACAAGGACAATACAACAACAATGATTGGGGTGAATAGCAGAGGAACAAAACCCAAGAGCTTGATTAAGCATTGTGGGGGAAAGCAGCATATTTTCCAGAGAGCCAAGAGGAAAGAGCTCTAAGTGTGAGCAGTGTTCTGTGAGGCTAAGGAAGAGTTAGTTCTGTAGAGAGAGGCTAAGTGTGCCTATGCAGAGGTAAAGAGACCTCGAGAGTAGTGAGTTATCTGTTAAAAGTGATAGTTGCCTCTATGTTCTGTCAGCAAGGCTGAAGGTGCCTATGCATTGTGTAAGCATGGCTGAAGTGCCTGTGTTCTATGTTGAAGGCTGAAGTGCCTTTATTCTATGTGGAATGTCGAAGGTTCCTGTGAGATACTGTGAGCATAAATCTGAGAGTTGAGCCTATGTTATGCGAAGAAAGGCCGAGAGAAGACTTTGTGTGGAGAGCAAAGTGGCAGAGAACAAATTAATTGTTAGTGAGAGTAGAGAGCAGAGGGCTGAGAGTGACTGTTGTTGAGCATATCATAGGGCTTCTGAAGAGAGTTGCAAAGTGTAGCAGAGTGAGTAAAGATCAAAGCTGAGATTAGGTAGAGTTTTTGCCAAATCATAGAGGACATTCAGTTCCTATTTGAATGTCGGTTGGTGCCTATAGACAAGAAGTTGGTTCTTCCATCTCTAGTGGAGTTGGGGAAGGCTTGGGGGTCAATGCCTCCTGCAAGTTGGTGCTTATATAAATCCAAGGAGTTGAAAGTTGGTGCTTGCAACAAGTCCATGAGGTCAATGCCTCATATGGTGCTTATGGTAAGCTAGACAGGTGTCTACAAACACAGGGAGTTGGTGCTAGCAAACAAATCAAATGGAGTTGGTTCTTCATGTCAGTGGGTGCTCACAAACATAAATTGATCTAATAGAGTGGGTGCTCTTAATTTATGTCAATAACAACAATAATCTTTTTGCTTTTTTCCTGAAATGGTTTCCACATGAACAACCTCATGTCTATGTGTATGATGCTTATGGTTTTTTTGCTTGTGTGTTGAGTTTATGTTGCTACCATATTATGTATTTTTGCTGGTTATATGGTTGGATTCCAAGTTTAAATAGGAAAAATAAACTTCCATAAAGAAGTAAAAAATAGCCTTAATAATGATTCACCACCCCTCTCGGTATTATCATTGTTTCCCAACAAACCCCCACCAAAGAAGGCTATCAAACAGATAAACGAGAGGTGGAAAACATGATACTCAAAGACACATAAATTAACAAAGGATATAATGTCTAAGGTACATGGATCTAAAGGCACAAGGATGTTGAAAATGGTGTCGACAAACAACAAAATTCAAAGGTGAAAATGATGCGAAGTATAGGCAAGAAGCTCCAAAACCTAGGACACACAAGGGGATACTAAGGGGGAAGGAAACACTAAACTCTAAAGGGAGTAAAACATTGAAGAAACATATCCAAAAGGGCTATAAAACCATGGAAAAAACCCTAGAAATCAGAGCTTGAAAGTGTTGTACCCTAGACTCCTCAACTCAACAAATATCTTCCTAAATGATGGAAGTGTATTCTAAACCATAGGGGATTTTTGCTTCCTCAATGAGAAATTACTAAGAGAATCTAGGCCTAGGGGTGGCTTATGAAAGAATAGAAACCCTTTCTAGTATATACACAATACAATCAATAAGTCTAAAAAATTCTGAATATATATATATATATATATATATATATATATATATATATATATATATATAATAAAAAAAAATATAAATAAATATAAAATAAAATAAAAAAAAAATAAAATAAAATAAATTATATAATATATATATATATATTATATATATATATATATATATATATATAATAATAATAATAATATAATAATAATAAAAAAAAAATAAAAAAAAATAAAATAAAAATTGAAAAATGACAAATTGTGAATTATGACCTAAAAAGTACGTTGGAATGCAGATAATGGGCCAAAAAATACATTTTTCTCCCGCAACTCTTGCTCAGAAAATTTCACCCATATTTTATCATCTCCTTCTCGGATGGTACCTGTGACCCACGGAAAGCTACAAAAAACCAACAAAAACAAAAAGAAAATATCCAGAAAACAAAGTGGATCTAAGAAAATAGATTGAGAGGTTAAAAATAGTTGGAAAAAAATTAAAGAACATTGAAACGATAGTCACCAAGGATTTGAGATACTACATCAGTGGAGTCATCATTTGTTAGTGCAAATATTTGGGAAAGGTGCACCAAAAACGCTTCACTTAAGTCATTGGTGACAAGTGACCCTAACAACAAGATATGGTTGTTTACAGTTCAAATCTGCAATGGAAAAAAAAGAAATCCCTGTAGCAAAAAGATCACATGGAATCCAAAAAAAGAGTTGTGAGAACTAACTAAAGTATTAACCCAATAGAAGAGGACTCTAAATGAATAATATTTTTGTTAGAAAACATTGGATGAAGGAAGTTTCAATAAGGGTCTGCAAGTCCCTCTCCGTGGGATAAGTCCTTTGATGTCCTTATGCTATAGCGATCTGTTTCTCTCTCTCAATATGTAGAAAACCCAAAACAAGATAGAACTCAAGTGGAAGCTCAAATGTGGGAAGACGATAGTGGTAACAATGATAATGATCATGGTGAAGAATGAATGGAAAACCCTCTTATTTATACAAAAATATCACGCTAGATTAGAAATCACAAAACAATAAAATAATATTGATCAAATCAAGTTCTAACCATTATGAATACTTTATTATATTTTTTGGAGAGGGACAAGATAGTCAAAGTGATCAAATATATTTATTTAGAAAATGGTTGAAGTAATTAACAAATAAAATGATTTATTAATCACTTTGCAAGGATTAAGAAAAATGTGAATTTGAAATAATTATTAAATAATAATTTAACAATTATTCTAAAAATAAGAATAAGGAATAATCAATAAATAGTTATTTATTTAATTATTCCAACGTGATTTAGTCAACTTTGTTAAGAAATAATTATCAAATAATTTTTTATAATTATTTATGGAACAAATTAAATAAATAATGGTTTATTCAATTATTCTCATGAGGTCTTTTTATTTTAAACAGAAATAATTTAATAAAAATGGTTTACTAAATTATTTCCTATGGTGAAAGTGATTTTACTATCATAAAATTAATCCTACATGGTGTACTTTGATCCACCTAGTTAGAAATGGCCGGACCATTAAATTTTAGGTGATAAAAAGCTTGATCGAGCCATTGTTTTTCCATCGAAACGTGCCCTCTTTCGCCAAAAAGTGTAACCCAACTCCACGTTTTTTCATATATATAGATATATATATATATATATATTATAATATAATATATATATATATATATATATATATATATATATATATATATATATATAGCGAGAGAGAGAGAGAGAATAAAACATTGCTAGCATTATTAAATAAAATAAATTGGAAATGTTGTGGTAAATTTAGAGTGAAATTGGGAAATTTCCCAATACCCCACCACATTAGCAGGTACAATGGTAGTTGATACGTCATAGGGTGGCTAAGGAATTTATAATTAAATGAGGCAAGGTTGGTGCAGTTCATAATCTAATTGAAAAACGGGTGATATAATCCTAAGAGAATTAGGAGTGACGAAAGCCAAAGCCAACTAACTCTATCAAAATCATTTGAAGCTCAATATTATATATTATAGTTTTTTGGTGATCAATATGGATGGCTTTTAATACTTCTTACACAAGACCAATAGTTTCATGTATTTATCTCCCTTTTAGGAATCCAAACTTCTTTGGGGAGATGTTGTATGAGAGGATATCATTAAGATGGTGAGCAATTATTATGGAAGTAATTTTGTATATGGTGTTGTAGAGAGGTATAGGTATGAACTAATCAAAGGTGTGAGGATTTTCAAGTTTGGGATCAGTACAATGAAGGTGGAGTTGAAAGATATCATAGTTTATTCTAAGGTTCTAGAATACTCAACTAATTTTATGAGGTCATCCTTGAGTAAATCAAAATAGATTATGTAGAATTCCACTATAATCCAACCTTGGACTTTTATCTTTATAAAATCTATTTAAAACACTTAAATTTCTTCCAAAGTGGTCTTAGACATTAGTTGAATATTCTCATCATAATCTATGAAGTTGGGAAAGTATGAGGCCACTTGCAAAATAGCATCAATAGTCACCAATGAATCCTCTTTAAACAATTCTTGAAATGAGATATCAATTCTTGAAATGAGATATTTCTTCCTCTACTAACTCCATATAGGATGTATATTGTATTCCATATTCCTTCTTGATGGCCCAAATGGACCTTGTGGCCCTTTTGTAGGGAAAATTTTAGGGTCTAAATTTTGCAGATGGGATACTTTTCCAAACCTTTTTGAAAAAAAAAGATTCATTCGTTTCCATTCATTTTAAATGATTCGCTAAAATTCTATACAATATAAAATTATTTTACCTCAAAAATAACCAATATTTTATAGAGATTATAAGAAAACATAAGAAATTTGAATATTTTTACAAAAATACCATGAAATAATTTATAGTTCACATATTGGGGATTATTAAGATTCATCAAGGTTTTTACAGTTTAAGATAAATATCCATTCTTAAAATTTCCTTGCATTTATGTCATTGGAAAAATGATGGAAGAGCTTGGTATTTTTGTCCCTAGCTTGGACACATATAGCTCTTTTTATATTTCACACCCTTTCTCTATCTAAAAGGATTTTCTCACATTTTTCTTCCAATGATTTTATATGATTCATATTATTTTATGAGAGAAATCCCATTTTTGATCCTTTAAGGATTTTTTGTATCTAAAATACAATTTGCTCTAGGGATTTATTGTCCCTTTCCCATTTCTTCTTGGACCAATAAATTGCAACTGCTTTGGATTTAATAAGACTTTCTTGAAATTCGAGATGGGTAGATTATGTGGTAGAGGGGTCCAGAGGTCACTAACATTCCTTAATTGCTTGTATAAAATAAGCATCTTCCAACTTTTTCAAATTCAGCTTAAAAGGGTTAAGGGGCTTGTTCAATTAAGAAGCCATATTCATTAATATGTGGCGACGATATGAATCTCCACTCGAGGAAACCCATTTTCAAACTCATAGATTTTCTTCTAACATATATTCTAATATTAGACATATATCTAATATTTTAGCCATCCTAGCCTCCCCCATTCTCATATTCCTACAATTAGGTGATAACTCTATTTGTTGTGTGTCCATCATCCCATATTCTTACACATTTGAAATGAAGAAATCTAATGAAGGTTCAATTTATGTGGCCAGGCCCCAAAGTTTCATGGCACTTTGAGTAAATTTTAGGTCACCTCTAATAAGTACTTTATCCTCCTTTATTACAGGATTCTAAAATGTTGTCTCACATAATTTTCTTTTGCATGGTTAAGGTCCATAGATATTTATGCAAACTAGTTTGAGTCTAATTCGATGGACTAAATATGCATAATAAGACTTGATTTGGATGCCCAAGTTTTTGTTAAACTATTACAAGTTTTCCACCACGCCATGATCAGTCCATTTGATCTCCTAATTGCAATATTTACTAAGAATTCCCATCCCTAGAGAGAGGAGAAGAAGGTTTGGTGAGCTTTGTCATTGTTCAGCATCGATTCCTTCATAAAGAGTTGAATTTTTGTGAATATCTACAAACTTTATGATGGCCATTTTTTTAGAAGGCTTGGCCAAACCCTATATTTTAAGGAACTATTTATCATTTGGGATCATGACATGTGGTTGCTACTCTAATGGCCTGATAAAGTGAACACTTTCTCAAATTGAATTTCAAAATTTGTCTGCTTTTAGGCAGTGGATATGAAGGATTTCCTACCCTTATGAAAATGCTTCCTTTAAAACACTTCATATGATTCCAATTGCCCCTTTAGTTTTCGTTCCTAAGAGTGGGTCCCTTTATTTTTGGATATGAGATTATATTGAGGCTCCAAGGAAAGAGTGGGTTCATTTGAGATGGGAGGAAGGTCAAGGGGATCCTTGGGGGACTCTAATGCAAGGGGAATCAAGGAGTGAACATCATATTGAAGAGTATAATCGGGGATGGAATTGAGGAGGAATATTGGGGTCCAAAGAGCCCTATTAACCTAGAGAGGAATTCATATCCACAACCAAAATAAGACTAGAGGAAAAGAGATCCAATCAACCAAATTTGTGACTAGATTTATTTAAGGAATTTGTGGACAGACAAAAGCTAGAATTATTTTCCCAAAATTTCTATCTTAAAAATAGCCACAAGCTAGACTTCAACCAAATATGGTGAAACTACCTCTTTGATGCTAGGTCTAGGGGGTCCACTAAGCCCTTAGGTCAAGTGGGAGATTCCTTGTGAGTAGGTGATTGAATATTTTTCCCCTACTTGTCCTTATGAATCCATTTCTACCTCTTTGCACCTTGGATGCAATCATAACCCAGGTGACCATACGCATGACATATTCTACACTAAAATGGTATACCTTCACAATCTATTCTTGTCTCTAGATTGAATTCCTCCTTCTAATGGAAATATAATTTGTTAGGGCCCTGGAGACATTGAGCTCGACCAATATCTTTTCCATCCCCATATTACTAGATGACTAAATGGATATATCATGTTCATAGAAGAAACTCAAAAGGTTCATAGTTTCCTTAAAAAATATCCTCAAGCCATAAGATGAGGGGAAACATAGGGAATTACACCCAACCTCTATTTTTTATGTGTTCATGTCAAAATCCACTTCCCACTTCTTCACAAAAGGATCACAAGAATCCCAGTTTCAAAGATATTAAAGAACCCTATTTGCATCCTTCAAATAATTTATGATCCAAGCTATCCACCCAATCCAAAAATCATGTATCTCTGACAAAACCCTAAAATATAAGAAAAAATGTGTATTATCCACTTCTTAAGAGTGTCCATTGACATTCTATTGCTAGTGAATTTTCCAACAAGGACAATTTCCTCCATCGATTAAATATCGTGAAGTTTTATGTCTTCCCCCAACACCAAGTTTTATCCTTTGGCCTAACTCTTTGCACATTCCCTATGCTTTCAATTTATCTCCATAGTTATTGCTTTTGAGGGTGAAATCATTGAGGTTAAGAGATGTATAGAGACACTTACACACATTAACTTTGAAAATAATTGTTTCCCTCTAAATCCTCCCAACATAATTAATTTTTCCTCCCTTGTGTGTATAAGGGTTGTTTTAGCCAGTATAAGACTTGCATCATAATGATACGTGATGGGTTTTTCCTCCCATAAGGTTTCATGAGTAGAAATTGAAGGATAATTTGTTTAGGATATGATGAATGGATCACATGGATCGAATTGGTGTTGGGCCGAGCTTTAAAACCTTTTACATTAATGTAGTGCACACACATATGCTTCATAAATAGAAAAATAAGAAATGACAATCACATAATACATAGAGATTTACCTTGGAAACCAAACCCAAAAAATCAACAAATTGTTTAGAGCCACACCTTTAGTTTTTATCATCATTCAACTTCATTGTTTACAATAAAATATATAGGATCTTGTGGCATTCAAAACCCTTAATCCATTAACTAAAATTTGATTACATCATTAATTCCTTAACCATAATTAGAAAACCAAAGGTTAAAACGCCATGTGCCACAAAACTGTCAAAACCAAAAATTATGTTGAATACTGCGAAAAAATAGAAAGAAAAAACATACCACATTTTTTTCGAGGTTGAGGGAGAGGCTTTTCCCACTTGCAACCCCCTTGTGATCCCATCCACATGTGCTAATGCATATGAATTAATTATGGGGATAGTCATGCAAAGACTATGCCATATATCTAATGGGTGGTACAATGCACCTCATGTTGTCATTAACATGTATGGGCTCTGATCTAGGAAAGAGTCAAATCTAACTTCTCAAAATGTGCCAAAGTGTGACTAAAGCATTCTTTGTTAAAGGCTTTTGCTCAAACAACCTCCAATTTGAGAATTGTGAGAATAACTCACCAAAAAACTTCGATGATGCCCAAATTTACTAACCTTCAATAAGGTTATTGGAATAATCCACCCTCTCCTCATCTATCACCGTGTGTATTAAGAGATCTAGCTCTAGGGAAGCACGTGAACAATGAAGTACATTAAGAGTTATCCCTAAGAAATATCTTATTGTGGAAACCACGGATGAAAACCTTTAGTTTATATAAGAAAAAACTATCTCACGTATTAAATATAATTATTCGATATGAAAAAGTCACAAACTTTATCATATTAACAAAATTTAAATTAAAATGATAAAAATCATAATTCTAAATATATTATAAAAATTTTATTAATATTAAAAATTTTAAATAATATAATTATAAATATACGTATTTGTTATAAATATATATTTTCCCAGCATCATGCTTTCACCAATATTTTACAAAATCGCTTACAAAATAATATACATAATGAATATGAAAACAAATTGGTAAAATTGACAAATGTAGGTCTGCATCAATCAATATCAAAATAATAAAATGGTGATCTTGACATATGCATTGTGAATATGTTTCAATTCTGAATTTGGAGACCAATATACATTGAATATATTAACCACTATTGGAGGTCCATATTGAGATTTTGTTGTATTATTTATATACCCACTAACACCCTCACATATAGTATCTGAGGCACACTGTGTTGCAATGGCAAAGGCTAATCATGAAAAGAATTGGTTGCCATGTTGCATCTATTAAAACCTTTATGTTTTCTCCTTTCTAATCTATATTAATGTGTAATATATATTTGTTTTTTCATGAACGTGAAAGGATTCCTTACCATGTTGATATTATAATATTGTGGTGGTTAACCTAAGATATTATGATATTGTGGTAGTTAACATAAGATATTATACTATTCTGGTGGTTAATATAATGTAGTGCTCATGCAAGCTTGTTGTGCTTCCTGGGAAGAGATGAAGAATCGTTCTCACATTATTTTTTATATATGCAATTCTTTATTTTTGTTTTTTATTCTTAATAGTTTCTGACCGTTTTATTATTTTTAATAATTTT
>APFE030118147.1:138116-205963 GCA_000404065.3 Pinus taeda
AAACCTCCTTTACATTACATAAATGAACAATTCTTGGATGATTCAAATGACAAAACCTCCTTTCTATATATAGGAGTCTAAGGAGTCACAATATAACCCAGCCGACCTAACAATAATACTATAAAGCCACAATAATAACAATAGAGGGATTCTGTGGGGCACAGTAATAACAATATGGGGGAAATAGGGGCACAACAATATTAATAAGGGGTACAAATACAATAGTAATGGGGTAATCACTAGTATTATAGGGACCCAACAAAGAAGGACTTTGTTCAAGCGATTGAACAATCACTTGAGCAGATGCATATGAACATGGAGCAACAAGAGTTAGAGAAATACATCGACCTCATGCCTCACCACCAAGAGGTTGATCCACCAACTTCATCGGATCTAGAAGTGGAGCAAGTCCTAAGGGACCAAGGAGACACTAAGATCCTTAGAGACAATCCGGGGGAGAAATGCACACCATCTCATTTGATGAGTCCTAACATAGAGTTGTGCAGTCTCGCAAAGTGTCAACTTTGGAAGATCACACATATCCTACGCAGTTTGAAGAGCAACTAATTGTGTCTGATGTGCACAAACATCCATCAGCACTGGCCGATGCTACCAGAGCATATGCCAAAGCAACTAGCTCAAGTGTTCACTTCCTGATAGCTGAGAACAAGTGAATGGCTAGGGAATACATACGACCAAGCAGGGAGGATAATTGGTTACAGCATCCACTTGAGCAGATTTGAAGAAGGAAAAATTGGATGAAGTATTTTCCCTTGACATATTCATGCAGGAGTTGTATTCCAAGTTTGGTATCGTGCATAAGGCAGTTGTCCATCTCAATGGTTGGCAACAACGATGTGCTAGGAGAGCATGTATCTTGTCAAACATGCATGTTGTAGTTGATTACATGGAAACATGGACAATGAGATACAAGGGATCCCCATTACACTTGCCTAAGATGATGAAGACCAAAGCGCTCGAGCTGAAGGCACTCATCTAGATTCAAATCCAAAACTATGAAGATCTCCCACAGCTCATCACTAGTCCACATGCTTCCCATGCATGGGTATTCAGGAGTATGGATGTTGTTGTGTGTGCACATGTGATCCCTTCTATTGGGATACTCACCCAGAAGAAGACAAAGGCACAGGTCTGACTAGAGCTTGACTCATACTTTAACGAGTTGATGCGTATAGCCACGAGCCCAGACTTGGTGATCAGTGTAGACATCATGCACAAGTATGTTTCTGGTTCGACTGTACTCAAGACAATGATGTGCATGTTATCAGATGAGTTAGACAGAGGAGCTCGAGTAGTGTACCCAGATGCTATGGAGGTAAGAGTTCATTTCCAAAAAGATGTCACCTTAGAGTACACTGACACCATTGTAAACTACTGAGCTTGGCATCAATCGCTACTGTTCTCACATTTGTCTGAGTCATAGTGATTTCTTGCATGGCTTTCTCGAGCCTATTTTGTCTCACATGGGTACATGTGCAGATTGTATGTAATGTCTTTTCAAGTGCAAGTTAAAGTGTTGATAGTTTGATGTAACAGTCATAGAGTAGATGAGGAGTCATGAGGGTAGATGAACTGTCACAAAGGGGGATGTCAAGGTCCACCCCACCCTTTTCTATGTATAATGCCTCATAACTCATTGTAGAGGCTTTTGGTTAGCCAACCTTCCAATAGGAGTATCTTAGAGAAAGCTTGGACAGTAAATTTGTAACGAGCCTTGGCTTCTCCAGTGTCCAAAGTTAGTATATCTCTTTGGAGGAGCAAGAAATTGTGAGTCTAACATTTCGCTATCAGAATAAGTGGTTGGACATGGATGTATTGTATGAATAGAACTTACACTTCTTAATATAATAGAGCCAACACATTTCATGCATGTTGTATTATATTCCAACTATCTTGTTTACTCTAAATGGTATATGTATTTGTTTGCTTACGCATGCATGTATGGTCTCTTCTGTATAAGTGTGTATGAATCTTACTGAAATTTGATGATTGGTTTAACCATCACTTTGGATTGCGTGCTAGCTTTCTTTCTATTTTTTTATGAATCTTCGCTCATGTGTTCCCTTCCAAGCCACGCACTATCATAGGTTTCCAACCAGTGCACTCACCCCATTTGCTGTGTGTTAGAACCGTTCATGCACCTTCCTTGAGTTGTCGCAGCTATCACACCCTTGCTACCAACAGGGACATCTTACTTGCCTATGTGAAACCACGGTCAAGGTGATATCTTATGAACCACTGTTGGGACTCCTACACCAAATGATCTGAGGTCTAATTGGGACTTCTTACCGGGGACATCCCCTAACATTTTGGCGGGTCCAGAACCATCAACATTTCCAGTGCTAGAAGGAGGGCTAGATGACAAGTTTTGTCCTCTCATCCTATTTTGAACCTTTGCACATCTATCATGGATCCTATTACACTCGTCCCTCCACAATGTCTTTTGCATGCCAAAGCTCTCCACATCACGGGGGATTTTTTTTATCTCTTGTCCAGATTCACATATGATGGAAAGAGCGAAGTGGTCTAGCCTATGTTTTTTCATGACTTCCTTTCCATGCTTAACGAGGAAGATGGATGTTCTAGTGAACAGGCCAGTCTGCTGCTTGCACACACACTTCGCAAATCCCCATGATAATGGTGTTGCAACCTACCGACTGATAGCGTCCACTCACTTGAGCATTTTTGTGATCTCATTGAAGATACTTTCCATCATTTTGATCCAAAATATCTTGACCAAAAAAAGTTACAACAACAAAAGGCTCTGCATGAATCGCCTATGGATTTTTGGCACTGCTACCGTGATTTGCAGTTTCAAGCTCCGAAAAGACAGATTAAATTCCCTTATCTTTGGGATATATTTGAGTATTGCCTTTACAAATAAGTCCATCCAAAGAAAAAGTTTGAGCCCAAGCCTCGCACAACATACTTCAGTGACGGAGTTGCGCAATCATAGATGGAGACGATCACTGTCACAAGTGACTTTCTGTCGTCCCCTCATCAAACATCTCCACCACTGTAGAGTGATTTTGGAGAATAGGCACACACATTTGTTCAATTGTCACATCCTCCTAACATCACTTCCCTGAATTTTTGTGCAGATTGGGTTGTGAGTTCATCGAGTTGTCACATGCATTTTATACCACAACCTCCGTCTCCATACTCGAATGATCCTCCAGATGGTATTGTCTTGTTTTCTTTGATTTTGGACTCTACACCTATTGTGAATGAAGATCAAGCCATCGACAGAGTTGGTATTGCACAATCAATATGTGCTGCCATTTATTAAGAGTATGACTGGGATCTTCAACATCAACACTCGGCGAAGGATGACTCCTTTCTATCTGAGCCTCCTCTGCTCTTCCCTGACCTCTTTGGTGAACCTGCCATCCATGATTTCACATGTGTATGTCCATCTATGGATGCACCCATTGTTGATTACTAGTAGGACACACCGGATGTTAGTCCATCATCCAACAATGGAGAGGATAAGTTATTCATTGAAAAAACACTTGAATTTTCATCTTCCTTTTTCAGAAACACAGAAAGTGAATTTGTCCGCTTCTCATCTACCCCTTTTCTTGATTCATCAGATCATGAGGATGCCGATAAAATCATTGATTTTGTTGATCGTAGTAGTCGTGATTTATTTGCTCCTATATTTGATCACGACGATGATTCTATCACAGTGGATTTTTTGAAGCCACAAGTTTATGATGATCTATCTAATAATGAAGTCAAAACCCACAGGCTGTCGAGGTACTTCAGCCCGAGCTGATGGTCATTCAAGCCCTCATTGTCCTGAGGTTTGTTTCACTTCTGATCAGGAAATTGTTGAAACATCCAAGGCTCCTCATCATTCATTTGTATGCATTGAAGATCAATCTCACACACAGATCATGCTTCCTCCACTTGAACTGCATGATACCATCGCTCATGCATTGGAGTAATCTTACATTGCAAGCACAGGTACAGGACGCAAGTTTTCTTTGTTTCTTTTGTCTGCTTGTATGTCACAGTCAAGAGTGTGGATATGTTTAATAGCTGCATGTAGTGTCGCACAACACCATGACAAGTCCATGGACTGCATGTCATGTACTTACACTCACCTATGTTCTGTGGACACATTTAAACACAGAGTGTGTTTGTCTTCATTGTTATATCTTTCTTGTTTGCTGGTTTGCACTACTGGATTATTCGTGGACCATGCCTTCACCAACATGGGTCAACCAATGCATCAGTTCCTGCATTGGAAGTATCACTTCATGTAATCAGGCCCATGCACCGTTAGCTTAGGAGTAGGAGTAGTGTTTGGTTTTGGTTGTTTTCTTTCATGCTTGTTTTCTTACTTACTTCACATGTTTGTTTTTTTGCTTGCTTGTTTGCTTTCAGCTTCGATTTTTTTATTTACTTCTTCTTCTACTTTGTTTTATGTTTGTTTGCTTGTTTTACGCTCGTAGGTTAGTTTCGCTTGAAACCATGTGTGACTCTACAAAAAAGCTGGGTAAAGTACAGGAGAACTTGTACAACTATCAAAAATTTGGTTATTTGTTGTCTGCTCTCTTATGTAAGAACTTGTTATCTTTATTCCGTGATACATCGATGGAAAATATGTATTGTTTGGAGTGAACCTTGGTGAAAACACAATGCTTGCATGCTAACTAGTGTCACCTACTATAGTCAGTTGTTTTTGGGTTAACCCTTGGCATCTCATTCAAGTAGAGTAAGGTGAGGGGGAAACCTTAACAGACACGTTAGAGGTATATAATAAACTACTTCTATCAAGGAACAACCTCTTATGCTCTCAATAGGTTGGGATACCTCTTCTGCCTCTTAAATGAATAAGTGTTATGCATAGTTATGAAAAATGAAAAAAATGAAAAGTGAAAATTTTCAAAATGAAAACTGAATAAGGTGAAACAAGAGAAAGCCTTCCAATGGAGGGAGGTGATACAAGTAACTTCACCGGGGTACTGACCAGGCTTTCTAGCAATGGAGCGATGCTTGTGTTCCTCTGTGACTCCGTCGGGGTACTGTCTAGGCCTACTGGCAGCAAAGCAACACTAGAGATGAAACTAAGACTCTGACAACTATACTACTTATGAACTAATATACCCCTCAAACCCCAATTGAAACAACTGTGTTGGCTTGGCTTGGAATGTGTGTCAACTGACCAAGAGCTTGGAAGATACTACATCTTAAAATCAAGAAAGTGTGGAAGCCAAGATGAACTAAGAACTGAACAATACTTCCGGAGGTGTTATACTTTCTTTCCATGAACAAGGTCCATTCAGAGAGCTGGATTTCTTATAGTGTGTCACCAAGTGTTGTAACGGCTACAACCACCCTCCAAAATTTTTCCTTAGCTTCATTTTGGAGCCTCCCTACCAACCATCCTCAGTAGCATGTCCTACATTGTCAACTACACAAGCTTCAGTGGTTTTATAGCAGATTTCCAACCTGTGCATGATAGCTTGTTGCATCCCCCTCACAGGTTGTTTCTGTGGACTTGGTCCAGTTGCAGGCTGAGAAGCTCCCCAAAGAAATTGTGCAATTTTGGAGGGGAACCAACCTTCCCTCCAGAAATTGTGCAATCTTATCTAACAACCTACTAGGCTCTAAAATTGTGCAATTTTTCCTGTCAACCTTCACTGGAAAAACTACACAATCTGACCTAGCAGGACTTCTTAGCCTAGAAATTGCACAATTCTGAGCAGCAGTCAATCGCTCAGCCTAGAAATTGAATAATCCTTCTGGGCAACCAGCCCAGCTCCCTCCCAAAAATGCGCAAATTTTCCCCTTAGTCAAGCAGGCTATTGCATGTGCCATTGGGTCGACTGGTTCCACCTAGGACTGAGAAAACTTGACTTGCATGCATGGGCTACTTTTTCTCCTAATAGCAAAAAGAAACATGCAGAAAGAATCCAAAGATTTGAGGGAGCTATTTTTAGTAGCTGGAGGTTACATGCAAAGATTGTCTTAGAATATTTCCTCAAGGTGTCACTTTTCCTGGATTTGTGGCATGCACGTCATGAGCCTCAAACTTATTTATTCTATGTTTTAGATCTCAATTATTCACATCGAACTTGGAGCTCTAACATCCCATAGCACATTTAGGAGTCTTCAACAGATCCAACTCAACTATTCACGGGTAAGTCCTCTTAACTTATATTTTGCATCATTTCCTTCGCTTTTTGTGTTTTGGCTTGTGTGAGTGTTGTTTACTTTATTTATATGAATTCTTGTTGTCGTTTTCATGCATATTATCTTGTACTAGCATTGTTTCAGTTTTTGTTAGCATCTCACTGTTGTCGCATGCATTGCATTGTTTTGCAGGAACGGTTGTCAATTCGGAAACTCACTTCACACACATGGATGTTGTTCCATGTTTTGAATGTTTCATTCATTGTTTGCATGCATGATCAATCACTCCTTCTTACACTCAGTATCACCATGCATTCAATTTCACATTTTCTTTCAGTTGCCCATCAGCAAGTCTAGGCAACCTTGGCGCAGACTCTGCCTCACCAAGACAACATTGCACAATATTGAGAGGGAAGGCTTTGCCTTCCTCTCATAAAATGCACATTTATGCCCAGTGACTATCCTCCTGTCTTGCATTGTACAATTCTAAGAAGTAGTAACTACTAGCCCAGAAAATTGCACAATGCAGTCACTGGGCCTGTAACCATTGCCAACAGAAATTGCGCATTACACAATTCCAACAACCAAGAGGCCAGTCTAGATTGTGCAATTCAAATAGCCAACTAGCCTCCCACCAACCCAGACTACCTTTTATGCAATTCTGGCAGCTAGTCTCCCACCCTCCCGAAAACAAATGTGCAATCCTTTGCCAGTCAATCCCCAGGTATGTTGCATGCCGTTCCTCAAGTTTTCTTTAGTTTTAGCTAACATATTTCTTTCCATGCATGTCTCTATGTCTCCAGATCTAGTAGGATTTTGTCCGTCTCTCAGCAGTTCAATACCAATGGCCTCCAAGAGTGCAGGATCAAAGGACACTAACGGAAGTGCAACTAGAGCAATAGTGGAGCAAGTGTCCACAAGTTTGCTGATCTATGAAGACACCAAGTTGATTGTAGACAAGGACATCAAGATGAAATAACAAGAAGTCAATAATGCATTTATAGGCACATTTGGGGAAGACCTCGAAGACCACCAAGTCTATGTGAATATCCACAAGTCTGCCTTGTATCGGATTGCATGCAGGTATCTCGTGTTCCCATGTGTGGACATGATACATTGAATCGTCTCACACACTGATCCCGAGACGATGACATTGAGCAACGTCATCAAGACAAAGATTGCTACCTTCAGGGCATAGGATTATGAACATATGTATCATATGTCAAATCCCGTGATCACCATGGAAACACCCTTCAGCATACCCAGCAGCAATGCCAACTCCAAATATGTCTTGAAGAAGTGGGTGAAGGAGCTGGAAAAATTCAAGATGACACCCATCCAGGTCTATAAGACAAAGATACTACGGAAGGCATATCAATATTTGGTCATCTTTGCATGTAGCTTGTATTGCAAAAAGAGCACCGAAACCTTCCCATAAAGTTGGGTGATCGCATTGGACTAACTGGACAAATAAGGCAAAGCATGCAACTGGCATGACATGTTGGCTCACCAACTGAAGGAACATGTAACAAGAGCTCAACAGCCACCCAAAGGTCAGCAAGAAGAAATCTACATGTCTTCCTACATCTTGGATGTAATATATTCCCATCAGGATAGATTCTTGGGCTTGAAGTTGGCATGGACATCATCGGAGACCTATGTGAACACTTATTGTAAGATGTTTTCGAATGTAGCTTAAGAGGAGTTATCACATAGTTGTCTAATCATTTTTTCACCCCGTTGTACAAGATGATATTTGAAAAAGATCCACCATACATGTCGAAGGAAACAATAGAGGCACTCATCAAAATAGCAGATTAGTATGCCTCACCATCCGACACCTTCATACGGATGTACAACACAAAGAAACCTCTGCATGTTCTACCGAAGTTTTCCTTTGACAAACTCGTCATGCAGGGAGTATCGTACCACATCTCAGCAATACTGTCATCTAGGCTGCACCGAAAGAAAAAGGCACCTTGGCCTACTCTTCTGTTGTGGATCGAGTTATACGAGATATGGAATTTCAAGCATGTGGATGTCGAAACAGAGGAGATCAAGAAATATTCATTTGGTGCCTAAAGTTACAATCCATATCACCCACATTGTCTTGTAAAAGATTACTACATGAGAGTACAGTTCCATTGGATACACGGGGCATGTCATTGAGCAGAGGAGGACCCATGGAGATATTGTCAAAGATTCTCCAAACCTAATGAACTGATCGGCCTCACTATGGAATGGTTAGAAAAGCAGCGTGAAGCAACATCTCGGAGAACACTAGTAGCAGCAACATCAGAGGTAAACATACTAGTGTGCAACAAGTGCAAGAGGAATATTGTCGACAACATAGAGGAGGAACAAAGATGCAAGTTCCAAGTAGAACCACTTATGAAAAAAGTAGCTTTGGAAATAGAGGCGAAGAGGAAACAACATGACAAGTGGAGCGTGCAAAGGCAAAGAGAAAAACAGAGAATGGAGGAAATAGAGAAGGAGTTGCATGAATTGAAGGAGCAACTCCAGAAGGAACAGGAGGTGTATACAGGAGAAGGAAGTGCAACAGGAATAGGTATAGCCAAGGGTGCAACATGTACAAACACATGAAACTGCACCTGTACAAGTAGTCGACTCATCCGAGCAACTAGCATTAGACAGACAGATTGAACAATCATAGGAGCAGGACTTTTCTTGAGAGATTGAACAAGCACTTGAGCAGATGGATATGGACATGGAGACACATGAGTTAGAGTAAGACATCAACCTCATGTCTCACCACCAAGAGGTGAATCCAATAGCTTTGCCAAATCTAGAAGCGAAGCAAGTCCCAAGTGACCAAGGAGACACTGAGATCCTTAGAGATAATCTGGATGGAGAAATACACAACATCTCATTCGATGAGTACCAACATAAAGTTGTGCAGTCTCATAGAGTGTTGACTCTAGAAGATCACACATCTCCTGCACAGTTTGAGGAATGAGTGATCGTGTCTGATGTGCACTAACATCTATCAGCATTGGCCAATGCTACTAGAGCATATGTCGAAGCCACTAGCTCGAGTGTTCGATTCCTTATAGCTGAGAACAAGTGAATGGCTAAGGAATTATAGCTGGCCAAGCAGGGAGGAGAATTTATTATAGCATCCGCATGAGCAGAGTTGAATAAGGAAATATTGGATGAAGTATTGTCACTTGACACAGTCATGCAAGCGTTGTATTCCAAGTTTGGTACCATGCATAAGGTAGTTGTCCATCTCAACGGTTGGCAACATCAATGTGCTAGGAGAGAACATATCCTATCGAACATGCATGCTACTGTTGATTACATGCAAACATGGACAATGAGATACAAGGGAGCCTTGCTACACTTGCCTAAGATGATGAAGCCAAGAGCAGCCAAGATGAAGGCATGCATCCGGAGTCAGATCCAAAACTATGAAGATCTCCCACAGCTCATCACTAATCTATAGGCTTCCCATGCATGGGTATTTAGGAGTATGGATTTTGTTGTGCATGCACATGCGACCCCATCTATTGGGACACTCACCCAGGCGAAGACAAAGGTACAGGTCTGACTCGAGCTTGACTCATACTTTAACAAGTTGATGCACATAGTCACCAGCCCAGACTTAGTGATCAGTGCAAACACCATGCACAAGTATGTTGCTGGTCTAGCCACACTTAAGACAATGATGCGCATGTTATTATACGAGTTGGAAAGAGGAGCTCAAATAGTGTACCCAGATGCTATGGAGGCAAGAGTTTGTTTCCAAAAATATGTCACATTAGAGTACACGAACACCATCGTAGACTACCGAGCTTGGCATCACTTCGCTACTGTCAACCACCATGAGGATGTTGAAGAGGTGGTCATGTCACAATTGTCTGATTCATAGTGATTTCTTGCATGGCTTTCTCAAGCCTATTTTGTCTCACATGGGTACATGTGAATATTGTATGTAATGTCTTGTCAAGTGTAAGTTCAAGTGTTGATATTTGGATGTAACAATCATAGAGTAGATAAGGAGTCATGATGGTAGATGAAATGTCGCAAAGGGGAATGTCAAGGGCCACCCCACCCTTTGGTATATATAGTCCCTTCTAACTCATTGTAGAGGCTTTTGGTCAGACAACCTTCCAATAGGAGTATCTTAGGAAACTCTTGGACAATATTGCAACGAGCCTTGTCTTCTCCTCTATGTAGAGCTAGTATATCTCTTCGGAGGAGCACGCAGTTGTCATTGTAACCTTCCACTGTCAGAACTAGTGGTTGGACATGGATGTATTGTTTGATTGGAACTTACACTTCTTAATATAATAGATTCGACATGTTTCATGCATATGTCGTATTGTATTCCATCTATCGTGTTTACTCTAAATGATATATGTATTTGTTCTCTTACACATGCATGCATGGACTATTCTGTATAAGTGTGTATGGATCTAATTGAAATGTGTTGATTGGTTTAACCATCACTTTGGATTGTGTGCTAACTTTCTTTCTAGTTTGTGATGCATCTTCACTCGTGTGTTCCATTCCAAGCCATTTTGCTATCACAGGTTTCCAAGGGGCGCACTCACCCCACTTGCCATGTGTTAGAATCGTTCATACACCTTCCTTGACTCGATGCAGCTCTCACACCCTTGCTACCAACAAGGACATCTTACTTATCTCTGTGCAAAATTGTCATCAAGGAGATAGCATACAACCCACTGTTGGGACTCCTACACCAAACGGTATGAGCTCTACTTGGGACTTCTTACCAGAGAGATCCACTGACATGTTGGTGGGTCCAGCACTGTCAACACGTTTTTAATGAGAACGCTTTATTTATATGATTTTTAAATAGCGTATGCCTTATTCATGAGTGGTTCGTATGATTTGGTTATGAAATTTTATATCTGTTATGGACTAGTTTGATCTATTTGCAATGATTGATTGAAATGTAGTTCAGTGATTGGTTTTATAATGATACAATGATCCCCTAGGTTCTGTGATTTAAGTTCATATTCAGTATTCAGTTTCTTATTGAGCATAATGAAGGGTCACTAGATCCAATATGAAAATGTGATGAAATGTGGCCTAGAGGTTTTTATTTTTTGAGTTAGGTGGATCTAGTATGAAATATTATGAAACATGGTCCATGAAGAGGGGTTGAGTGTTGGAGCCTTTAGTGAGGGAGTCATATCTTCCTTCTAATTCTAGCCAGTAAATGTTTTTATGGGGTAGGTGCTCCCTTCTGGTAGGAGTTGGTAAACGAAATCAGGAGGTTGGAGCTCCCTTCCAGTGGGTGATGGAGAATTAGTGTAGGTTGTAGCCTCCTACAGGTGGGTTTCTACATGTTGGTAAGAGACTATGCCAATACTTAATGATAGTAACTATCAAGAATGGAAATTAAAGATGAAGGTTAAGCTAATGGGCCTTGGATTTGAGTTTTGGAACTTTGTATGTAATGGTTGCACTAAATCTACCTCATCAGGTGAAGAATTAGAAAAGAATAATCATGAACTAATGAAATATTTGGAAACATACATTATTCAACACCAGAGAAGGTTATGCATTATGCAACTGCAAAGGAAGTGTGGGATAATCTGCAGGAAATCCATGAAAGAAAAAAACGAGATTGTTCAACACAAAAAAAATAGGTAATCTTGTTTTAGAGGATGAGTATGATAACTAAACAACCTTTGCTATGTCAGATGGAGTTATTGATTCGAAATAAGACAGGATAGAAAAAGAACTTAATCTTAGAAGAAAACTTGTTTTTTCTTTGAAAAGGATTAACAATCTTAAGAATAAGTTGCATGAATATGATAATAGCGATCATGTTAAATTGGTAAATGTTGGCTTAGAGTCTAAATAATATTGTGAATAACTTGAAGTTGAGATCGTCTCTCTCAGATCAGATCTTGAAAATTCAAACAAGAGAAATGAAGATCTACTTCAAGTATTTGAAGAATAAGAGGTTGGGCCAAAGGAGGATATTATCAAATTAAATAGAAAGTAGAATAAGGAAGAAAGGTTGAAGAAGGAATGAGGAAGCAATATCTAGAAAAGGAAGAATAGTATCAAAGGCTGAAGGTTGAGGTAAAAATTATAAAAGACAAATTAGAAGAAAAAGATAAACATTTGAGATTTCAATATAGTACTAATATTTTTTATAACATTCTTATTTATCAAAGTTATCCCTCCATTAGTTCTAGTCTTGGTTTTCATGAAATAGTAAAAGGAGAATCTAGTTCGCAGACTTGTGCAAGGAAATTGAAGGATAAAAATGCAAAATATGAAATTCTTGATAAAGAGATAAAAATTCAACCTTATAAATACCCAAGATGAATTTTCAAAGGAAATAATTTACTCCCAATAATAGAAACATTAGTCTATTCTCTCCTCTGATCGATGATGTTGAATTTTTTATATATCAAAACTATGGACATATTATAGTGAATTGCAAAAGAAAATTATTTTGATCTCAAGAAAGTAATCACTGCACAAGAAGATCATCAGTTGCTAGTTACTAAAATTTCTTTAAGGGATATTGTTTTTCTTGCAACATATTTGGTCACAAAGTTATTGATTGCAACAAGAGGAATATGAAACAAAAATATTATGATTCCTTTGCTCCATTTTCTAGTCATGTAATATGTTATACTTGTAACAAGTTTGGTCATGTAGAAAAATAATGCAGGAACAAGTGAATGGATCTCCACAAAGAACATGGCAAGCAACAATCAAGAATATTGTTACCAAAAGACTGTAGAAAGATTAATCCACCAACACTTCTCATATTAAGAAAAAGGAAGAAGAACAAATTAAGTGTGGCCTTTCTCTGTGCTCATTTGAAGATTAAGATGAATGATACATAAACAACAAATTCTCTCATCACATATATGGATATAAGAACAAGTTTAATTCTCTCAAGAAAAATAAAAATATGGAAAGGTTATTCTTGGAAATAGAGCACCAACAAAAGTTATGGGAAAAGATATAGACAAACTTAATAAATATACAAAAGTAGCTAATGAATTGTTAGTTCAAGGACTAAACCAAAATATTCCAAGAGTATGTAAATTAGCTTACAAAGCATGTATAATTATGCTTACATCAACTAAATGCAAAGTTATAGATGAAGAAAATGTAAAGGTTATAACCAGAGGATACCTAAATCCAGACAAATTATGTGTTAGTAAAGAAGAATTTTGGCATAAATAAGAGGTATTGTTCCTCTTCTTCATATTCAGAGAAAAAGAATATGGTCCCCACTCCAATTTTTTTTCTTTAATGCATTGTTCTAATAGTGACTATAGAAGTGAATGAGAGGTACTTAACCTCATGAAGAGCAGGTGATGATTATCAGGGCCACAAGATCAATGATGTATGATCTGAGGGGGAGCTATGCATGTGTATCTAGATGATGAATTCCTATGATGTTTTTGATATTTTGATGATGTTTATATTACTAACAATGTATTTGATGAAGTAATAATAAACAGGAACATACATGTTACATTTAGAGGGAGTTGTAGCTATAAAAAATCAACATTTTATATTATGTATGTGGATCTTGTGAAAGACATTCATGTGTATACATGGCTTTTTATCTAGACAATCACATATATTTCTTAGTGATGAATAAACCGTAGCACAGATTAAAGTGGAGTCTCGCATATTTTTTTATCAGTTGGTTATTGGCATTCTGGCACTGATATTAATTCACTGTAGATTGTTAATAATTCCCAAATGATTCTTACGAATGATGTTGTCTCATCATGCTTCATGAGTTGTTGCAAAATATTATTGTTGTTATGGTTATTTGATGGATTTATTGATTGATGAGATGGATATTATCAGATTTGATAGTGAATAGTTGGCACAAGTTCAGAGGGATCATTTGCTATGCTTCTAATAGTGCATTCTTGGAATTATGGTTTCTTAAGCATTCATGGTTTCGTGATGATGTTTATGATGAATACATATCATTGCTAATGTATGATTGTTGGCATTCTTACTGATGAAGATAAATATGTTGTCATCATTATGTTATGAGTTATCAATGATGCATAGATTGCATGAGGTGAATTCATGGATGATGCCTATATATTGCTTGAGATGCACTTAGTGAAGTTGTTAATCCTACTTGATACACTTGATGAAGATAATGTGTATGCTATGGTCGTTTCTAACATTGGTTGATGATGAATATTTTATGATTCACTCATTGTTTGTTGACATTATTGAGAAGACTTATATTTTGTTGTCATTATGTTGTCAATAATCTATGGGTTTCATGTGGTGAAGTTATGGATAATTCCTATATATTTCTTGAGTGACATTTGAAAAAGTTATTTTTGCTAAACATTGATAAAGAAGATACATTTTTTCACTGAATATGTCGGTTGATAATGATGTCGATTAGTTCTATTCTATGTCTTGTGATGTTGGAGGTACTCTTGGTTCTCACATAGGTTGTATATGTTTCTTATGGTGTTGTGATACAAGATATTGATATGTCTTTGGTACTTAAGTATTATGGCTCTTCCTACAAATAGAGAGAACATGTTGACCTTGATGAGATGAATTCAAGGGGATGAGTTGATGACAAATCTCTACTGAACAATCTTATGCTTCAGCTAAAATTGGTTGGTGATGCTTGGAAGAATTACACAATTAGACACATGTTGATGATTGATGCTACATTTTTTGATATTACATTACTTATTGATGATGAGGATGTTCATGTTGTTGTCATTATAACATCTATGTTGCTACTATCAAATCATTATATTTCAGATTCATATACAATGCATGATGGTTGATGATGACTATCATGGTCTTGCTACGCCATGGTTGAGGTCCCTGTTTTTGGTTGTAAGTGTCTTATCTCTTGATGTAAAGGTCATTAAAAATACCTATGTTGTAAATAATTGTAAAATTAATTCATGTATGGGCTATTGGGATCAATTCAACTCATGTATGTAATCCCATTTTGGGACATTGATGTAGACTATGGGTCAAAAATGTAAACCTAATATGTTGGGTATCTGATGTAATCATAAATTCTTTTAATTGTATGGTATATCATTGAAAGGTCCAACATATTCTCAGGGGGAGCAAGGTCAATATATTATTTTTCAGTCGATTAGACCTACAACAATCAACACTACAAGGGAAGCACTTCATTCGTCCTAGATCAACCATTTTCCCTTGATGTCAAAGGGGGAGAGAAGCTTGGTGTGTTTGAGAGAAGACTTGGTGTTTGCAAGTGTCTTTGTAGGTGGTGTCCAAACACCAAAGTGGTTTCCATCAAGTCCAAAGGGGGAGGTTGTTCGCACTTTGGCTAATTTGTTGTCATTGATGGAAACCTGATTGATATAGATGTACATGAGGTCAAATAATGCAGATGTTATGGACATAGAAATGACAACACAATGACAAATGGATGATAAAAGTAAAGTTTGAGAAAGCATACATGGATCATATGAAGAAGGGTCATGTACACACATAGGTCCTATGAGTGAAAGTCACGTACAAAATATGAACCATGTGAATTCTGGATACTAGGGGTCATTACCATGGTATTAAATGGTTATTTGATCCCGTCAAAGAATACTAACGAGAATGCCAAGCGATTTCCCTAATGTATTGACTAAGGAAAATGTTATTTAAGAAGATGGACATCAATATGTTAGGTGGGAAAGTAGATGGTTTATTCATGTGTAATCTGATCTGCAAGAGGGAAGCACTAGGGAGAAAGGAGAAGACTCAGTTCTGAAAGATACAAAATATGTTGACATATATGCTTGATTGATCTAATTATTGAAAATTTCTAAGTAACTAACAATGATAGTTCTATGGTTATAATTATGTTGTGATCTAAATGAATTGTTCATAAGTCTGTATTTTTTACAGTAAAGGTTACAGAGAGTGAAGTTATGTTTGCAGTGAAAATTTTTAGATATGTATGTAGGTTTGTCTTCAGATAGTCGCATAAGTATGCAGATCTATCTCTATAGGCTAACATATATATTCTGAGATATGGTATTTAGTATGTTGATATCCGTATGCGATCGTTATGCATGGTAGTCATGTACATACACTTATATGTTTCATTAATGTCATGTATATGTTCTAGGGTTTGCAGTGCACCTTGATGATGACATTTGATGACTTTTGCTCTATTTGTTGTTGTATGTCAATGATATCTCTATCCTAATTATCTGTGTTTGACGATGAGGATTTGGTTGAATGTAGAATGGAGTATTGATTGGTAATGATGCTACAGTGTGGCGATATGTGATTTGTAAAATGATCTATGTATGGTACAATGATTGATTCTATGTTACAATGATCCAGTAATTTAATGTTCAACATTCTGATATCTATATGTAGGTGTCACATAGAGAAAGAGTGTATATACATAGGTATGTTGCAGGATAGTATATAAATTCTGAAGTAAATATGATTAGGGTTTTTACTGACAACACAATGTTTTTGTGATAGTTAAATAATGTATGACTTATTTATGAGTGGTACGTATGATATGGTTCTGGTAGTTTATATATGTATGGATTGGTTTGATCTACTTTCAATGGTTGATTGAGATTTAGTTCAATGATTGGTTTTCTAATGATATATTCATTCAGATGATTCTGTGATTTAAGTTCATATTTAGTATTCAGTTTGGGGTTGAGAAAATTGAAGGGTGTGGGTCCAGTATGAAATATCATGAAAAGTGGCCTACAAGTTTTGATGTTTTGATTTAGGTGGATATAGTATGAAATATTATGAAACCTGGTCCACGAAGAAGAGTTGAGGGTTGCATCCTTCAGTGAGGGAGTCAAAGCTTTGTTCTAGTGGTATATGGTAAAATTTTTCAAGGTTTAGGTGATCCCTTTTGGTAGGAGCCGGTAAATGAGATGAGGGGATTGGAGCTCCCTTCCATTGGGTGATGGAGAACAAGTGGAGGATGTGTCCTCTTGCAGGTGGGTTCCTGCGTGCTTGTAAGAGCTTTTCTAGTATAATATTGTAAGAATATTTTCTTTATATAATAAGAAAGAAGACAAAGATGATGGTTGTTGGGCAACGGATCCCCCCATATCATGTTTTTGGGGCTTAAAGCCCGAGTTTTGTTCAACGTAATGTAAAGACTTCGCGAAATGCGGGTGCAGAGTGTGAAAGTTTAGGATGAGTCATAGGGTTGTCCACCCTAAAATAATATAACTGAAGGTAAATTGTGTCAGCCTACCCATGGTCCATGGACCATGGGATTGTATAAATAGAGTGAGGCTCTAAGTGTAAAGACAATTTTTATTTTTTGAAAAAGAAATAGATAGATGCGAAGGCATGGTTAGAGGATAGAACTAGATCTGAAGGTGGGTCATGGTAGTAGGTAAAGGCTCTGCAGCTGAGTGCACAGAGGCCTAGTAGATTCCATAGCTGAGTGCGCAGACCCCTACAACTGAGTGCGTAGGGCGAAGCTGGGTCTGTATTGAACTAAACTTGAAAAGGATCATTAATAAAGCTAAGTTGATTTGGAATATTGTGCATCTATTTCATAGATTTATATTTTGATGCTTGGCATTAATGGTATTTGTTTATCTATATGTGCGCACTTGTATGCATGTTTATGTATGAAAACTTTCTAAGTAATTAAAGAAGAGAGCTTAACTAAGGAAGACTTGGGTAATTAATACTGGTCGCACTGCGGCTAGATCTGCACAAAGGTAGTCCCACAAGACACAAGGAGCTCGCTAGTGCACGTAATCTAATAAGTGTGAAGGTTGAATTGCGTACCTATCGCCCATATCAGATATCTCCAGGGTGCAGAAACCTAGTTCCTACACCCTCCCATACTACTTCGGGTGAGACCTCAGTCCACGCTCTACAGACTGTTACCGAAAGGGCTAGTAATACCGTGATTTACTTGGCTAAACTCACTGTTGAACCTGGTTCAGGCCCCACGTAGCCAATAAATGGTTCTGTTGCGAGGACCAAGATCCACCTAACGGATGTCTGATGTCATGCCACTAGAACCCAACAAAGAATGAAATTGAAGAGTGGTTGGACAAGAAGATTCACGAGTTCGCAACACAGGAAAATAGAACTCCGCAGGTATCTCAGAAAAGGTGGCTGGATTGTTATGTGTATATGGGGATCCACGAGATTTTCTTTGCATCTTTTCCCTCTAAACTGTATGAGTGGATCGCGAGATTAGCCGACAGCTAGGGAAGGTGTAAGCTTGACCAACCGATAGTGTGGACTCTAGAATTAGTGCGCATACAAGAGGCATCAGAAGACAAGATCGCGTGAGCTATGAACCATTGGCTCGACCGGATAATGGGGGAATTTATCACTGAGTTTGTAGTGGACACGACCGTCAACTATAGTGAGGAAGAATGACATTTTATCAACGGACCACGAGGTAAGTATGTTAAATCTTTTAATACCTAGATTAAGATGTTGTTATGTGAAAAAAAGGTTATGTGAATACATTAATGTTTGGAATGACGTGGAGTGGAAAGATCTACAAAGGTAGCCGGGAATTAGTAAACAACCCATTAATTTCACCTTCACAAGAAAGTGAGGAAGAGTTCGCTCGAGTCTCTCCGAGAAGTGCAGTCAGCTTGATAAGGCAGTGCATTCCGCAGTTACCACCTCCACCCATGCCACCACCTGCTTCACCTCCCTCACCTCCATCTCCACCCACTCCACTTCTAGCAACCACATAGTTCAACATGGCGAGCGCGATCAAGTTACCCATATTCAAAGGAGTAGGGAATGAGGATTTGGACCCGTTATGGTTCATGGTAAGAGTAGTGTGGGAAGCGCAAGGGGTCACGAATGACAACATTAAGAAGGCTACATTGGTGAGGGCACTATAGGATGGCACATTGACATGGTATATCAAGCACTCTAATGACCACCAAAACGCAGGGATAGCAGAGATCCAGATTGCATTGAATAGAGAATTTAGCCGGCTGAAATCAGAGACACAGTTAATCATCAGGTTTAAAGAGATCATGATGCTTCTAGGTGAGACCTCGTGGGATCTGGATCAATGGCTGAAGAGTATGATCTGTGAAGCCAATATGACAATAACGGATGCACAACATCACACATGGTTTGTAGCATCTCTGACACCACACTTGAGAACAACGTTGTCACTAGAAACTTTCTACCTAGGCCAAAGCATTAGAGATGGCGATGAGGTTACATGAGACTCTGATACAATACCATGGGTTGGGAGTTCAACAAATCTAGACCCTAATACAAAACCATGGATTGGGAGTTCAACAAATCCACGTGCAACTAAAGAATCTATGCCTGGAAATGCAGAGTTTGAAGCAGGATAGCGCACTGTGGCCAAAGGCATGCGAGGAGGTATGGTGCATAAAATGCAAAGTCGAGGGCCATGACAAGGACCACTATCTAGTATTCCTAAACTACTTGGAAGGAGGGGGGCCAATGCCATTGAGACCAAAGGCACAGGTAGGGCCGAGTGTGAAACCCATGTTATGGTGCGCGATTTGTCATATAGGAGGAAAACACACGACGGATAATTGTCATTTGTTGCAGAAGTATACACTGACTCCTTAGCAGTTCTTTTGTCATTTTTGCAAGTCATTAGGCCAGGAAGAGTGCACTTTTCATAGCTACGAGTTAATGATGGATTGGACCCCAGCCTATAGAATGCAGATAAAAACACAAGCCCCCAGCCTAGCTGTGAGGATGGCACATGCTGTATTTTAGGGAAGAGGTCGGGGACAAGGAGGAATGGAACCAGGAAGGGGCCGCCAACAGTTGATTTGCTATAATTGTAGAGGACCATGGCACTATGCCCGCAATTGCATGAACCTGATGAGGATATCCTGTTCGTATTGCGCTCAATTTGATCATGAAACAATAGATTTTCCTACGTTGATCACACAAATGCATTAAAAAGGGGTATTCTAGCCTCCTTCGACTCATAATATCCAAATGATGAGGTCTGAACTGTGTGAAGAAGACCCAAATGTGAACATGATGCTCAAAAGTGGTGTGACCATAGGAGAAGATAAGCGGAAGCAGCCTGAGGAAGATACATGGATTCTCAAGGCTCCCACAAAGGAACCTGAGTTTGACTTAGAATGCGTAAAGGAGACATTCATGGAAGCTAAGAAGAGCTTCACAGAGGCCTCCACTTCAGGTAGTAAGGATCAACCAAAGACAGGAATGGATCCTTCCATGCTCACTACCTTTTTGGAGACATGCATGAAATTTTTGCGAGACAATAAGGAAATTAAGGGACTTAGGAGTTGATCACTAGTTACGCAGGGTAAGGGGAACCACGCATAGTCCGGAAACTCAGAAAGCATACATTGTGCACCAGGAGGGAAATAATATTGATGACATAGATTGGTGAGTATGAAATGGGTCAGGTCATCCTAGATCTAGGATTAGACGTGAATGTGTTACCGAAGCAAACAAGGGAACACATGGGCAAGCCTGCATTGTAATGGTCCCCTATTCAATTATGAATGGCGAACCAACAAAATATTTTTCCCATGGGGAGGTTGTAAGGGGTAACAGTTGATATTGAAGGCGCAAGCACATAGATGGACTTTGAAGTAATAAAGATTGTCGATGACAGCAATCCCTATCCCATGTTGCTAGGAATAGACTGGGCCACCGATGTTGTCATCGACCTAAAGAAGAGGAAGATGATATTCGAGAAAAAGTCCCTACGCGTAGTAGTCACGCTAGACCCAGCTGAAGGAGCATGCTACACTGAATCTATGCACGACAATGAGATAGATTGTATTTACAAGATAACTACGCGATATCATGATTGGGTGAATCCAACTGCAGATGGAAGGATCTCGTGGAAGCATGCAAGTTCCTGCACCTCAGATTCAAACGAAGAAGTCGAGCGCTGGCACAATTGGTGGAATGAAGTGACAATGTTTAATTGCAACATGATGATTAGATCACTGCGTTGCGTAACAACACAGGCCGAAGATCTACCAACATATGATGGATTGACAACGGTGGATGAATTCTCGACCAAGTTTGAAAACGCAATACCAGAACAACAACGGTTCGATGCGTTGAAGTGGGCACTGCACGCAACACCTGCACGCTGGTGGGGAACACATCAAAGAAATTTTGAGAACTGGCGCGGATGTAGAAGGATGATACACCTACGATTTGGAAACTACAACTACAGATAGAAGATATATACGATGGACGAGATGACCCACGCAAGCACCTCGTGAATTGGACCAAGGCCTTTGGGGAAGAACCACAGCCTGAATGGGTACATTTATTCTACCATACCCTGGATGTCATACCCATGAATTGGTATACTGAGATGGAACTCTAACATGGTATGGGTGAATGGGATGTCTTACGTAAAGGATTTTTGCTAAAATTCACATTTGAAGGCCGATGGTCAGATACTGTTGACGACGCGCTACAAGCGGTAAAAGCCGCCATCTTCAAAATACCACAAGAACCACTAGAAGTACTTCAACCAGCATGGGTAACCTAGTTAAGAAATGCCCTAGAATGTTATAACATGCAAGTAGAGGAGGATAATGACGACCCCAGAAATATCGATATTCCAGAAACTAAAGGTTGTCGCAAGGTTTGAGGACCGTCAATTGAGGATCTTGACATCACTACAGTGCTAAAAACAAAGCAAGTAAACATTAGCACAAACACGGAGCCGAAGTACATGACTCTTAGGGACTATTGGGACGATGCTATGGTAGATAATGTCACTGAGTTACTCCGTGAATATCAAGATTTGTTCCCGACCAAAATCACAGCCTTAAAGGGGATCATTGGCAAATTAAGGATGATGAAGATCACTCAGAAACTAGAAGAGAAGCCAGTTAAGCAATGACCTTACCATTTGAATACAAAGTATAAAAAAAGGTCCGCGACGAATTAGATAAAATGCTCATAGCTGGAATTATTGAACCCGTCGAAGAATCCGACTGGGTGAGTCCTATGGTAGTATAGGAGAAAAAACAAAAGGGAAAAATTAGAATATGCGTGTATCTCAAGAAGCTTAATGATGCATGTGTTCACAATCCATTGCTGACACTGTTCATAGATGAAGTATTGGAGAATGTTAGCGGTCAGGAAGCTTACTATTCACAGATGGCTTCTTAGGGTACCATCAGATCAAGATCACGCTGGAAGATAGGAGCAAGACAACTTTCACAACCAAATGGGGCTGCTTTCAATATACCGTTATGCCCTTTGGACTGAAGAACGCGCCAGCGATATTTTCGCGCATAGTGGTGGCCGTGTTCAAGGAATACATCCACAAGTACTTGGAGGTCTATCTGGATGATTGGACTGTATTTGGGTTAGTTAAACATCATATAGCGAGCTTACGTTTGATGCTGGATACTTGATGACAACACCAAATTACGCTGAATCTTAAAAAGTGCACCTTCCTCGTTCCCTTTGGAATCCTACTCAGACATGTGGTCTGCAAACAAGGCCTAATGGTGGACCCTGTGAAGATTGTTGTTATTTGCAATCTGGAAGCATCATGAAGTGTCAAACAACTACGCGCTACATTGGGGCGCATTGGTTACTATAGAAAGTTTATCAAGAGATATGCACAAATAATAGCGCCAATGGAAAAACTATTGAAAAAGGATGCTACATATTGTTGGAATGATGATTGTATGAAAAGTTTGGATGTTCTCAAGGAGAAACTGGCATCCGCTCCCATCTTAGTCTTCCCAAAATGGGTCATAGAATTTCATGTACATGTTGATGCGTCGTATATTGCCCTGGGAGCTGTACTTACGCAGGAAGGCACGGAAGGCGTGGATCACCCGATCACGTTCGTAAGTCGGCGGCTGTCTAAAGCCAAAAATAACTACTCTACTACTAAGCGCAAAGGGTTGGCAATGATGTACGCACTCCAGAAATACTGACACTATTTACTTGGCAGGCACTTCAAGATGTATATCGATCATTCCGCGTTGAAATACCTGGTGAACAAGTCTGTGTTGGGGAGGCGCTTATGCAGATGGCTGTTATTGTTTCAAGAATATGAACTTGAGGTCATCGTAAAGTTGGGATGCCTAAAAGTAGGACCAGATCACTTATCATGAATTGAGACAAGCGAGGAGACAACAAGTTTGGAGGAGGGACTACCGGATGCACAACTCTTTGCAGTGCGTGTCGCGAATGGCCACTTCGAAGGTATAATTCATTTTTTAACCACAGGGACTTCCCCGAAGGAATATTTAGTCCAATAGAAGAAGGAATTAGTGGTGTGCACAGCGGAATTTTCTGTCATCGTAGGGCACCTCTAAAAAATGGGAAACGATGAGATATTACGAAGATATGTACCTAAACTTGAACGAGGACAGATCCTTGCGGAAGAACATGGGGGGGCTAAAGGTGGACACTATGCAGGATGCGCGATTGCACAGAAGATTCTTTGCGTTGGGCTATGGTGTCCAACCCTACATCAAGATTCAAAAGTACACTGTCAGGCCTATGACATATGTCAAAGGACTGGAAAACCATCGCGAAGGGATGAGATGCCACTCAATCCACAGATGAAATTACAGCCATTCAAAAAATGGGCACTCGACTTTGTGGGACCGATCAAACCTCAGGGAAATATGGCTACGAACTACATCATCACCACGACAGAGTACCTAACTCGATGGGTGGAAGCATAGCTGATTAAGGAGTGTACGATCGCTACGGCTACAAAAATTTTGTTCGACAATGTGTTGACATGGTTTGGTTGCCTAAAAATCTTAATGAGTGACTGCGAAATGTACTTCTTGAATGAAACCATTAGTGCACTCACTGAGTAGTTCCAAGTGTATCATCAACAAAGTACACCATACCATATGCAAGCTAATAGGACAGTAGAAGCATTCAACAAAATTTTGGAGATTACGCTGACCAAAGTATGTAACACGCAATGAAATGACTAGGACATGCGCGTACCTACCATATTATGGGCATACATAACCATGTACAAAATATTGACAGGTCAAACACCTTTTAGGTTAGCCTATGGCACGAAAGTTGTCATGCCGATGGAATATATCATCCCTAGTTTGCGAATCACAACACTTACAAGAATGTGGGACCATGAAGCCTTGGAAGAGAGACTCGCGCACTTAGAAGAACTTGAGGAAGAAAGTTTTTGGCAGGATTCCATCAGCAGGTATAAAAACAACATGAGAAATCCTGGCACGACTGCCATATTAGGTTACGTACCTTCAAGGTAAATGATTTAGTGTTTCTGTATGACATCAAGTTCGAAAAATTTCCTGGAAAATTTAGAATGCACTGGTTGGGACCATATGTGGTAAAAGAGGTCAAAGATAGAGGCGCAGTTGAGCAACTTAATGGATAACCCTTCACAGGAAATGTAAATGGTAACTTCCTGAAGCCCTACATGGGTGGGCTAGCTGTCTGACTAACTGACCAACGCATAGTCTTCGCGACCCGAGAAGCCAGACAAGGGTGTGGGACTAGAAACACAAGTACTAGAAGCCAACACAAAGGAAGATAATTAAGTCAAACGTAGATGATTCAGAAGTAGAAATGCAGTAGATCCAACCGATGACAGAACGGGGCGTTGCAGACCTTCGCTCCACACAAGCACAGGTGGATGGACTTCGTACAAAGATCGTTGCACCAGAAAAGTGACTCAGGACGAGTCACGATGATTGTGTTGGGCATCTGTTGGGTAGTGAATTCCCCCATAGAATGTTTTTGGGACTTAAATCCCGAGTTTTGGTCAACGTAATGTAAAGAATCCGTGAAATGCAAAAGAAATAGATAGATGCAAAGGCATGGTGTTACACTGAAATTTGTCACCATGACTATCTGCAGTTAATATGGCTCCATCAATAGTCATATTGTCCTCCTTGTCAAGCCTCATACCTATGCTCTTCATGTCAAACTTCAAAAAGAGAGAAAGTCACTTAAAAACATGTTTATCTCTCGGTACGCAGGTTCTCTCTACCTTGCCTGTGTGTATGCACTCCAAACACACTGTACCTGCGTACTTGTACGCTCTGTAAGCCAAAGGTTGGGTGCGTACCCCTGTAAAGGTCAAAAGGCGCGAGTTTCATCTTTAAAAAGTTACTTGTGGTCACCTCTAGAGCCTTCTAGAAGAGTGTTTGACATGTATTGAGCGCCTCCAGATGGTTCATGCATCCCTATGATAGAGGAGCTTATCCCATCAAGAGAGGAGCTACCCCATCCAAAAGTTGGAGTATCCCATTGATGTTGGAACTGAATAACCTCCTCTAGAATACTATAAATACGGGCATTGGGCCAGAGGAGGGGAGGTTGAAAGCTGAACATTCTAAAGGGTAAATGCTGCTGGAATTAGGACTTCCATTGTTGACTTGTGAGGAGAGATCACTATCCTTCCTTGTTGCCATATTGGGAGTGGGTGAGCTTGTCAAAGTAGAGGAAATCTCTTGTTGAACCCTGGGAGGAGCTTGCACAACACCAAGGCTCAGGTTGTAATGGTTCCTTTTTTGTTTCTTTAATACAAATAAGTCCATTCTTCTCAATGATTTGTTGTTAATGAATTATTTCATGTACTCTTTGGTCTATGTGATGAATATGCTTTGTTTTATGATGAATATTCAGGTGTTATGTAATCGTTTGCTTTGTTAGTGTATGCAGGTCTTAAAGTGAAGGAGGAGCTCATCTGGATCAGCAAGGCTGGACTGCTACAACAAGCGTTGGACCTAAGGTAAGATCGGAAAACACTTGATCTCTCATAGAATGACGTGTGTTTAGAGAAGGATTGCTCTTGTTTGGTTTGTTTGTCACTAGAGAGTCTTAGACTCCTAGGGAGGTTAGGTTTGTCCACAAAAATAACTCTTTCCGCATGACACCTCTCCCTTAGGAGGGCACTTAGGACTTTTAAAAACATACCAAAGGGTTAAGAAGGAAATTTTTTGGAATGGACTTAAATCTGAAATTCAAAAGTTTGTGGCAGAATTTTTGGTTTTCCAACAAAGTAAAGTTGAAACAATTAAGACCCCAGGTCTATTACAACCTTTATCCATTTGAGGTCATTGTTGGGAGGAGGTTTCAATCGATTTTATCATAGGTTTACCAAAGTTTGAAGGAAAGAGTGTCATCATGGTGGTAGTTGATAGACTTACCAAGTATGAACACTTTTGTGCATTATCTCATCCCTTTAAAGCCAATAAAATTTCTACTACATTTATGGAAACAATTCAAACGCTACATGGATATCATCCACTATCCATCACATCATATTTAAGAAAAAATTCTAAGGTTTAAGTAGTGGAATATCAAATCAAGCATAAACAACAAGTTCTCCAACTCTTAAATGATAACCTTACTTTGGCACATAGTAGAATGAAGCAATAGGCATATCAACATCCAAGCGAAAGAATTTTTGATGTAGGTGACTGGGTATTTCTAAGGCTACAACTATACAAACAAATTTCCCTCAAGCAAGCTAAGAAGGATTAAATTATCACCAAAGTATTATGGTCCATACAAGGTGTTGTAATTTATTGGTAATATGGCATACAAATTGGAGCTTCCTACAACTTCCCAAGTCCACCCGATTTTCCATGTCTCATGCTTAAAGAAGGTTATAGGTGACAAGCTCCCAGTTCAAACAATATTGCCAGAACTTGATGAGGAAGGAAAAATCATATTGGAACCTGAAGTAGTGAGAGAAACAAGAACTCAACAACTATGAAATCGATCAATTTCAAAGTATCTCATCAACTGGAAGAACTTACCCGCTGAAGATTCCACAGGGGAGGATGAGAATTTTATACAAAAGAATCCAAAACTACTCAAGTATTGAGGACAACACTTTTTTGAAGGAGAGGATCATGTTAGGCCCCTATAATACTAGTGTATTCCCTTATTATTATTGACATTGTAGCCCCTTGTTGTTATTATTGTGCCCATGTTGTCCCCATATTGTTATTATTGTGCCCCATAGAAGCCCAAAGGTGGGAATTGTTATTGTTGTGCCCTTACATTATTACTGTTATGTCGGCTTGACTATATTGTGATCCCTTAGGTTCCTATATTTAAAGGAGGTATTATCATTTGTATCATCCAATAATTGTTCATTTATGTAATGTAACAGGGGTTGTCCCCTTGAAGAGGATGATTTTGAAGGTGTTTCTCTATCTTTTCTTCTATTTTGTGACATGGTTGCATAACAATCGAAATCAATCCTATCTTTGAATTCCATTGGTAACCCACTAGTGAATATATGAATCTTAGCCTTCTCCTCCTTGAGGTAAGGCACATATCTTAGCAGCTCCAAGGACTTGCTAGTGTACTCATCATCTGTCATAGATCCCATCATTAGCTCATAGAATTGCTTTGCCCTATCATCAAAGTATCTCTATGATAGGTACGTCCTTTTGAATAGCCACTCAAACTCATTCCAAGTAAAGTCCTCCTCTTGTATACCTTTGAAATTCTTCACATCTTCCCACCAAATGTCTACTTTACCTTTGAGACTGAATGTAACTAATCTGGCTTTCATTTTCTCTTTATACTCATGCAACCTAAAGAACTTTTTCATGCCAAGTAATCATTCTTGTGCATCCTGTGATTTATTCATATCTCCATGAAATTTTGGTGGCTTTGCATTCTTAGACTCATTTGGAAAGTATCCCCTATCAGTCGTTCTATACAAATGATAATGATATCGATCATCATGCCTATCAAAACCAGAACTAGAATGGTACCTGTGTCTATCCCTTCTCCTATCAGGAGTTTTCAACAATTTTTCATCTCTGACCATGTCATCACTATCAGACCTATGACCACCATGTGACCTAATACCATATGCCCCATTAGTTTGTTCCTCCTTCTCATGGTTGATCTAAATTGGTCCCTGTTGCTGCAAATATGACAAACATTAAAGTATCACTGCATTACTCTCTGCTAGTTTCCCCTGTGCCTGTATGATTTTGTCATTATCTGCCTTACAGATCCTTATTTCTTTCTTTAAGCTTCTTAGTGTGCCTGTCAAATTCAAGGAATTCTCAACACCATAATAGTCATCTGATTCATACAGAGAGTATTTGTATTCTACAATCTTGCTATCCATTTGATATTTCGTCCTGCGAGTTATATCATGTCAGCTAGACCAAATCACAATAAACCAACATACCTTAGTATATCTCTGGGGGGATACCTTTTCTACAAGTTCGACAAATCAACATGATACATGTATAACATAATCAAGACAACATAAAGAAGCATGGCACATAAGTATATAACCATGCAACCATCATTCTAGCTACTATCTAGTCATCAATGCATGACCTTATCAACAATGCATACAACAACCTCATGCATGACGAAAAAAATTACATCAGTCTACACGTAACCACATAGAAACATTAACATCGATAATCAATGTGTAACCAACCACACATATGCATAAACACATGTAATCAAGAATAAATGAACAATACTTGTAACCAAACCTATTAGAATGATACATGAAGCCAGGCATACAAGAATGCAACTAGACATACAAGAATGTAACCAAGAATACAAATTCATACATGTAAATGACATATAACAACATGTGACTAGTCATACACTTATGACGATGTGCTCCACAATAACAACACCAACCTCCACATTATGACATCACTACAACCATGATCAACATCATCTAAATGCAACAAGCACATGGAATACAAGCATAAAAGACACACATGCAATTGACATGCATGCATGACCAACACACAACCCATCCAGTATGATGGGTGAACCATGCTCTGATACCACTCTCTAAATACCCTCCTCGCACATCTATCCAAGAAGCCAGTTATCCGGGGTAAACATGCAACTAGAGGTCACTATGATATGATTCGACCTCCTAATTCACATTATGGAAGTGGAACTGATGCAAACATACCATACAGACATTCAACATCAGCATTAAGACCCTTAGGAACTAATCCAACCTTTTTTCTAATGAACCCATGGGTCCCACTGAGATTTTGGACCACTTCACCTCTAGACACTGTCATGCTATCATAATGTAATTGACCAGGGACCTCTAGATGCTTTAACGGGACTAGAAGCCAATGTCCAGGGACTATTTTGCACATTGTCATGCCATTTTCCCCACGATTTGAACCATTTTTTCATGCTCAATGCCTAGGTCACTACCTAGAATTGAATGCATCTTCATAACAATAAAATAATAGATAAGTGACAGTACAATTGCAATTACTTGAATAAGACCTTTAGTGGATCCCTACTAGCCGTGATAGGCATTTCATCAAACATATCATGAATATGTAATCTATAGGAGTAGATAATATATCTCAGCATAGGGGTCTCATACTTAGCTGAGAATCACTAAGAAACATTGTTGCCTCAACACATTAACTTCCATTCCATCCATTAGGTCATAGATACATTGTTCATTCATTTACCAGTAAAAACATGATGAGAGCCATACATAGTTTCTTCCATAAAACATATATAACCAACACAATAGAAATAGAAATACCAATGAAATGACAACCATATAAACAACATATAACCAATATAATACTCATAGAATTACAACAAGAAATAACCTCATATTGGTGATGCAAAATCCAAACCTGAGATAGGACTTCCATGTTCCACCCGACCGTAGAATGGCTGAGCCAAATCCCTCTTCACCTATTCACCCATGTTCCATTTTCCAAGAACAAATGTGGGATCTCATATAACACATCAATAAAACACCATCCAAGGCTTCCAGAGCCCATCCACCTCAACTCGTCAAATAGCGATTCCACCTCACAGTTGAACATCACAAAACCATCATCAGAATGGTCTTTATCTAAGCCTTTCAAGGCTTCTAAATTGTTTGTCCAAACAAGGATTCCAAGACTAGTAACTCAACCTACAACTTTTCTAGGACTAGTAACTCTCCCCACCAAGGGCTTCTAGAGAATTTTTCCAATCAAGGCTTCTAGGACTAGTAACTCAACCCAATCTATTACAAGCCTTCCAGAATGTTTGTCCAACAATGGATTCCAGGACTAATAACTCATCCAAAACTAAGAAAACGTGCAACAAAGAAAAAGGAGAAAAATCCACAATCACCACAGATTTCTAGGAAATGGCAAGGCTAGGTAATTCATTATCAATCCCATCCATCCTCCATTCCATTGACAACTCATAACAAAGAAATTGCATGCATGTGTTATGCATACAAAACCTAGCGAGGAAAACATACATGAAACTTGGTACCTTCAAGAAAAACTCGTTGTAGTTGCTGACCCGATGTCCTCTTGCACTTTTCTACTCTTCATTTGCCTTCTTGCTCCAAAAATATAAGTATGCCATACCCTCCAAGAGTGCTCCAAGAAAATTGTAAGTATCCAAGAGTATGAGAGAGAAAGAAAGAATAATGAGAGAGCTCCAAAACTAAACTCACAAAAGGTTATGAACTGATCCTCATAAGCCTTTTTATCATTGAGGGTTCTATTTTCTTCATTTTCCATCATTTTTCTCCCCACATGCGACCTGTGACCTCTCACCTCCGTTTTATCCTAATTTCCATTATTTTCATAACGAAATGTGCCAAAAATGTCATTTGCCTCTCCAAATCCTTAACCATTATATTTGTCAATTTCCTTAGACATTAATAACCAAATGAACACCCACATCAGGATGTCTTGTGCAACATTCATATTGGAATAAGTGTCCCATCAACCATGGTTATTATTTTTCCTTTATTAACTTTTATTACATGGAATTTTAACTACGCTTGTTACAATTCCCATTTCCTATACATATTGTAGAACATTGACTTCATCTCATGAACCCAATTTGACCTGATTTTTCCAAGAAGGTGAGTGGGGATGGAAACCTGAAATGGGTACTTGGGTCTCAATTTTGGGTACTCCAGGAACAGACCATCTACAAAATAATATTTTTGAAATTTAAGAAAGGTCCAAAGATGCAAGGATAGGGTGGATCCTCCTCGAAAACCCTATTTCTTCACCTACCACACACCGTCTTTCACTCTAAGGGTTAAAAAACTAACTACCATCTCATGTTTACCATTTCATTTCCATTAGTGGAGGGAGAAATAGTAAGGCATTGAAAGGGGATAAAAAATCAACAGTGGAGAGATTTTGGTGCTCTATTCTTGCTAAAACTTTGTGGGCAATGATATATAATGAAGCGGTGAAGTGGACTGAATATAGTGTGACATGTGTACCTTTCACTTTGTCTTAGAATTTTGAGAATCAAGAGTCTAGATTTATTAATTCCAGATTTCAATTTTCAAATGATAATAATCCAGTTGATTATTCAGTATTTTTCTAATCATTTTATGTTTGTTCAAAAATTCAATGAAACAATGTGCATGTTTGTGTTGTTATTTTCTTAAAATGATATTATGCAATGTGTTTGTTCTCAAAATTTAGTATTTTTATAATATTTTCATATGCATATAGTGTACCCCTTGGCCCTGAGGAATGAAATCCCCTATTTCAAAAGGTATTTTCCCTGTCCCTGAACACAAGTACTCATGCAACTAAGTCTTGTAGATTTCGTATGGACTTCAAATTGTTGATGTTGTTTCATAGCTGATTAACTTTTGATTGAGTTTTGCCCTTCTAAATATGAATATCTCTTAAAAAAAGTATTCTTCAAAAATTTATAATAAATACATAATTAGTATAAATTGATATTCATTTTAATATATACATATTATATATCAATTATCTATTAAAAATTTAAAAACATTATTGATTCATTTACATACTTTTGATTTTATTTTTTCATCTCTTAAAAATATTATGTTCACACATAATCTCATATCATTCCTGCATAGTAAACAAAAGTTATTGGTGGCAATGTGGAAAAAAGCAAGAGCAGTGAAATTACCACCATGTGGCTCTTGTCATTTTTAATTATGAAAAGAATTAATATATGAGATAAACTTAATCATTTTAAAAAACATGTAACAATATTCTTAATCAAGGAGATTCATTTTGTAATTATTTTTTGTTACTGTTAGCGTCGATCTGGTTATCCCTCCGTCAAAGATCAATTTTTTTTTTTTTTTTACATTTCATGTTTAGGTGTCACATCAGTTTTGATCATTTTCACTCGTTAGGAGCATGTCATAAATCTGACGGAAAGGTTTGTGTTACTCATTCCCCTCATGCTTGGCACTGCTGGCTCAGGTTCATTTATGAAAAATCAAAGCCTTGAATAGTCATTTGCAGCCCTGTTTCAATTTTTAGGTCACAACAAGTGTTCTCAGTCATTAGGTCTAGGGTTAAGTCAATTTGGTTTTTGCAAAGTCTAATAAAGCCAACAGGCCAGAGGGAGGTCCCTGATATGTTGTTATCTCAAATATTTTTATCATCAGAATGACTAATTATGACTTCTCTTCAAAACTCTGTTTTGAAGATAAGTCGACTTGTCGTCTTTGTAAAATTTTTCAAAAATTCCAAGATCTTAAAATATCTAGGTGCAGCCCTGGTCTCCTTTGCCAAATCATATCACAGTTATCCCTGCAAAAAGTATCAAAGGAAATCATTATTTCAACCAAATTTAAGAAGGAAACCAAAAAGCAGAAGTCTATTAATCCTGAAAGAGTGTCAAAGGCAAAACATTACAAAGTGGGATATGGAAAAAGCAAAAATCAAATTGGTGCCTTTATAAAGGGTTTTTAATGAATGTTTCAAGTCATTGTGCATGCCAAGGGTTGAGAAAATCATTCCAAGTCGAAATAGTGCGTTTTGGAGGAGAACGGTCCATCTTCTACCTGCGCGGCACATATACCAGGCTGCGTGGTGCACATACCTTGCGCGGCGCACACGGAAGTTTCAGGTAGTGTATTTCAACACTGGCGCGACACACATAACCAGCGCAACGCACTGGGTGATGAGCGTGGCACACTTAGTTTGAAGCCCGAACTTGTTTGCAAATTCATCAATCGCCCAAACTTACAATAAATTCGCTAGGTAGGCTCTCGTCCACTGCAATTGTTTTGTATTTAATGGTGAAATGTGAATGGTTCATGGCTCATGCCCATTGAAACAAGACTTTGAAGAACCTCCCTTTTGCCAATAAGAAAAATTGCTTAGGGTTTTGAAAACAGTGTTGTCACCAAGGTCTACTCTTTTCCTCACTTCCCGCTGTCCCTCATTCCCAAAGTAACTCATCAAATTTCCTCATTAATCCCCTCATAATCCTATCATATGATCCCTAAACCCCTAATCCCTTAGCCCAATGAAAACTCCTTAAAAACTATTCAATATCCCCCGAAACCCTAAACCCTATTTCCATATGTATACATTTTCCCTTCCTTCCCCAATTACATTTTATTTCAAAATCCCTAATTCCCTGATATTTTCCCTTTCCTAATATTCCCTTGTGCATTTGTTTTTCCCCTTGGTTACAGCATTGTTAGAGCAAAAAGCAGTTCACATTCAATTGCACACACAGTTTCATTCAGAGCAGTTTATATATCAGCAGTCATGTCATCTGGTCACTCATCTGAATATGAGGTAGAGACCGAAAGTGATTCTCCCTTGAGAGAACAAGAATCCCGGAGGCCTCGGAAAGGTGGCAAACATGTCAGGGAAGAACCCATCACCCTCATAGAGCTGCATGCCTCTCCTCTTGCCATGCAGTGTTTTGAGCATCAGTCATGCTATGTGTTTTGTCAAAAGGTAACTGAGGTCATGTTTCATCATGAATTGGCTCGTCTCTTTGTCTTGCATTTGCACAGAGACCATGTTACCTTGGCTGGGGTCACTTTTACTCTTACACCGGAAATTGTTTCATTAGCAACAGGCATACCAAATATTGGTGAACCATGGCACAAGAAAAAACAGATTCACCGACAGCATTATGAGCCATACATCAAACCCAATTTCTTGAGGCAGCTCAAAAGAGTGCTCCCATTCAGGTACATGAAAGATGAATATGCTCCACTCATGAGATTGATCATGAAATATTTCAGTTGCAAGGGCAGATTCTTGCGTCTCTATGCGTACCATGTCCGTTTGTTGATGCATTTCATGAGGGTACGTATGATGAACATTCCGTATTTCATGTGTCGCAACATAGAGAGAATGGTGGTTTTAGTAAAAAGGAAGACCCCAGCACAGTAGCATAGAAGTATATATCGTTACGCACTGATCAAGATCGTAGTGGTATATCAGTTGACACAACAGGGCATTACTTGGGAGGATTTCGTCTCCCGTGACTTCTTCACATTGCCACAGCCGCTTCCCGAGGTAGTTCATGATGAGGGAGAGCCTTCACACTGGCCTGATATTCCTGAGACTGATCATATAAGTGCTCCATTGTATGTGACATACCAGCAAGGCCACAGGGCCTTATTTGCATCTACACGATGAGTACTATCTCCACCCGGGGTGGAAGGGATCTCGTTGACTCCATCAGCAGAGTGAGTATTATCTCCACCTTATGTGGAAGGGGTCTCGCCTTCTTCTTCAGCACAGGTACAGATCCAGGACAGGGGCAAGAGGCCTATGCATGATGAGGGTCCTTTAGGAGGCTGGGACAATAATTTCACGATCATTGATGTTGATGCGAGCTCTCCTAGCTCGAAGCTAAAGGAGATAATCCAGGAGCAAAAATATGAGAATGACTCGCTGAGAAAGAAATTGCAGATGGCTCAGTGGGTGATAAACTACCTAGTGCAGCGTAACAAACAGTTAGAGGATGAACATACACTTGATGAGCTGCAGAAAATTCATGAGGATCGAGAATTGGCCCGCAAGAGACCTGGTGATATGACACCGGCTTATCGAGAGTCTATGCTCATACATGTTAACACTCATCTAGAGAAATTGTTGGCAAAGGCCAATAGAGATAAATACATGCTTCGTCATATGAAAAATCATTATTGGGCTTGTATGCATGTCTGCAAAGCAAAAATGAAGATTCTAAAGAGGAGGTTGAGCAAAGCACTAAAACGACGGAAAAAGCCTGATCCACTCTAGATTTTGGCAAAGGCCTCTTTAGCTCATCATCACACTTGACAAGGAGAATCCAGCCCAAATTTCAAGAGATTTGGGGCATTTTTGGTCATTTTGATTTTTTTTGGTTAAAAAATAGGTTTTTTCTCTATATGCGCCGCGCACCTTGCGCGATTCATAGGATTGGGAGGTCCAAATGACAAATGGCTTGCAGTTTTGGATTTTTCATGAGAAATCATGAATTTTGGTACTTGGACAAGAAATTTGGGCAAATTTTGGGTCCCTGAAAGGTCAAAAAACATGCAAAAAATGACCTCACTGCCCCTTTTCGGGCACACAGGAAGCAGTCTTGGGAGAATGTACTTTTGGAGGGGCAAATGAACACTAAATTGAAAAATTCCACTTGGGTTAGAAAGTAGACAAGCAAGGATTTCCAAAAAACCAACCTCAGCTCAATTTGGACTTCAGCAGGTGCCTCAAAATCAGCAGCAAAGTAGCGCGACACACACAGAAATCGGCGCGGCGCACAGAGGTTTTTGGCCCAATTTTTCACCTTCTAGCTCAGAAATTCGGCCAGTTTGACTAGTTTTTCTTCTTGATGTAATTTTTGACTTATTTTGATGTAATTAAGTGAAAATGATGTAATTTTGGCACTTAGTTACTTGTTCTAGAAGATTCATTCATCAAAAAGTGAAAATTAAATGAATGAATCAATTTCCTACCTTATAGAAGCAAGTTGTTTTGACTACCTAGATTGTAGTGCTTTGTTTAGAATTGGTTGAAACAGCTCTTAGGATGATGAGCTCGACCCCTAGAGGCAAGGGAATGGGTTAGCTTTCCTATATTATGTATTTTCTAAGTCATTTTCAGGGTTCGACTTTTGGGGAACAGCTTAGACTCTATTGTACATTGTATCTCTACAATTTTGGCAAAGGAAAGACCAGGGTTTTTTAACACTGTTTGGGATTCATGTGGATTTGTGTTTTGATGGTGTGCGTCTCTGAGTAATTGTAAGTTTATCAAGTGTTTTGTGTATCATATTCATGTTTCTTCTTCTGAATTTAAAGCAAATGAGTGACTAAGGTGGAATTCATAGCTGTTATGCTCTGCCTTTGAATTTGTTTAAATTTCCATGTTTTCTTCAGTTTAAGGAGAATCTTTGAGACTTCCTTTCTCTCCTTAGCTCCTCACCCGTCTGATCTACCCACCTCACTTGCTTTAAAGCATCAAAATGATTGCCTTCCTTGCCCCAATCAGATCTCTGCAGAAACTCTGCCTCATCCCCAAGCCCAAATTGCCTTTCCCATTGTTTTCAACAAAACCCTAAAAACCCAAATCAAATCAAACCCCTGCACTTAATACCTAGCCTAAGATCAGTTGCAAATTTAGTCATCTCGAGCCTCTTTGATTACCTTTTCTAAGATAGACCCGGAGAGAGCCCTCTCCTGTCCTCGTAGGGCTAGCTACGAGGCTGGGCGTGGTTTGATGTAGCCTTGAGTTTTACCTTATTTCAGCCTAAGGTAGTTTTGAGCGCTAACATAGTGGCGACCATACTAGGGAAAAACTAAATCTTAATGGTTTGCTTGTTGATGTGTTTGTTTCATGAGTCTTAGACGGAGTCTGAAGTCACGCCAGGTAGCTTTCGAAACACTTTTGCCATGCATAAGCGGAAGTAGATAAATGCTGCTTCAGTCAATCTCCGGTTTGCTTGTAAAGGTAGCACTTGATTTGCAAAATCACCCCAGTATATTTGTTCGTTCTAGACCTTTGGATGATTGAGTCTAGAAATCGATAGGTTGAATTACTTATATTTCTTTGATCTCTTTATAGAGCACATTAGCTTCAAGAAGACATACCATAGCTAATCCAGATTTGAATCCACCTCTTGTCTATGAAAATCCGAATTTGATTCCAAGACTCCTTTGTCAAGAAAGCTCTGTGACTCCCATGATTAAATATCATTCATGTCCTGCAATTTTTGAATATCTTGAAGAACTTGCTTTTGATGAAAAGCTTGAACTGTCATTGTTTAAAACCAAGTCTGAAAATGCTCTTGATTCTATAGTTCCAAATCCTGATTTCACTGCTGCTCTTCAAATCGAAAAGTCTAATAAGTCTATTGAGAATTTTATTTTAAGACAGCTCCAAACTACAATTGAGGTTACAAATATCATTGATTTTCTAGAAACTGCATCTGCTACCATTGGATTGTCTATTACGGAATCCACCTCTAGAATTCCTACTGAACCGCCTTTCATTCCCACCATCCCTGTGCAACCTATTATTTCTAATAAAAAGTCTGTAGTCAATTCACCTTCATCCACTATTTCCACGCCTAAAACTACATCTCCTTTGCACACGCCTCCTCATAAACCTCACACCTTAGCTACACATACTTCCCCAAAATCTCCAAGGCCGACTGCAAATCCACCAAGAGCCATGGCTGCCAGATTTGCACCTCTTACTTTGCCGCCCAATTTGGATCCTATGCCTACTGATTATCAAAGAAAGATTTCTATATTCGATGGCACACCACAGAGTATATCAGCTCAGCAGCATATTGTCCGAATGACAAACGTTTTGGACCTGCATGAAATTGATGCAGAAAATGTCCCAATGAGATTGTTTGCCCAGACTTTTGGAGGAGAGGTTCATAAATGGTTCAAAGCTTTACAGGCAAGGAGTATCAACAAATTACAGGAACTTCAGACTTTGTTTCTAGATCGGCGGGAAATGAAGAAAGATCTGTTGCAAATTAGTTCAGAGTATACCAGGATCAAGTGTAATCCTGGTGAGTCTGTTGAGGATTATATTATTAGATTTAATGCAGTGTATAATGCAATTCCAGATGACTTAAGACTGTCTAAAAAGTCAGCTCTTCTTAAATTTCTGGATGGTTTTGATCCGGAGATGGCTTATTCACTATGAGCCAGAGATCCGCCTACCTTAGAAGATATGCAAAAGATTGTCGTTAGTGTTGAGGCGAATCTGAATGATAAGAGAGCACTGTTGAAGGTAGAGAAAAGAGTGACTATAAAGGAAGAGTCTACATCAGAACCACCCTAGCTTCATGAGATGGAAAAAATGTTCAAAAGAATCAACCTTGATAAACCAGAAACGCATATTCGTAATCCAAATTACCGTGGCCAGCAGTAGCCCCAGTTCAGAATTAAGCACCGTGAACAAAGAGCACAAGTGCCGGCAGTCCAGCAGCAAATTAAAACTCCTCTTTTGCATAATTTTGTGAGTCAAGATTCAAATGATGATGATGATGTAGTAGGGGACCAAAATCACTTCTTTACTCCCGATGATCTACCCATTTACATCACTGAGGATGAAGAGTATGGAGAATGTTCAGCTGCCCAGAAAGATGAAGATTTCATCTTAGCAAATGATTTAGATTTAGAGGAATAATCAGATGATTACCAAAGAGGATATTTGAATGCTTTGTCCACTCAACAGAAGCAGTACTCATTAAGAAACCGAGATGTGCCCATAAATCCATTTCTGAAAAGAAAAGAAGCTACACCACCGAAGACGGATTCACCCATACCACAGAAGGAAGGAAAAGAGACAATTGATCCCACAGCTAGTAAAATATCATCAGCAAAAAAGGCGAATCAAACAAGTATAATCAAGGATAAGAAGGAAGTTACGGACAAAGAAGTCCAAAAAGTCTCAGCATTTAGTTTGGAAAACGAAATTTCCAAATTAAAAATATCTATTCCTTTGAAAAAAATCATGAAGAACAGCAGCTACCGTGGTCAAGTCTCCAAAATTCTAAATTGTGATCCAATGTTTGACATGGTAAATGTTGAAGATGATCAGCTAGAATTGATATTTGGGTCTGCATTAGATGGTGAGTCCCCTGACAGTGATGTTCATCCCTTTTATATCAGTTTGAGGTTGCATGAATATGCATTGCACAATGCTATGTTCGATTTGGGTGCCTCGCACAATTTGATGGCAAAGGCGATCATGGAAAAGCTGGGACTAGAAATTACAAGGAAATATCATGATTTGTATTCATTTGATTGCAGCCGTGTGAGGTGTATCGGACTCATCAAAGATTTGGTTGTTAGCTTAGACCAAATTCCAGTGAAGAATGTCTTGATGGATGTGGTTGTGGCATACATTCCTCCGCGATTTGGGATGCTCCTTTCAAGATATTGTGGGGCAAAATTGAAAATACACTACAGTTAGATCTCTCTTATGCAACAATTCCAGTCTTTGGTCAAATGAGAAAGTTATATCGAGAGCAGAACATGAAATACATGATAACCAGCAAAGAGAAGCCAATCAATCATCCTATAAATTATGTACATACCGACTTAGAGTTGTTTGTGTTGTTTGTTGATAGTTTAAATGATATTGATACTCAATTAGTTTAGGCGGAAGATATACCAGAAATCACTGAGAATTTTAGAGAAGTTCTGCAAAGAGAAAGAAGAGAAAAGAAAACTACTGTGGAGCAATCAGCTAAAGACAATGGGCAGCAAACAAGAAAAACAGAGCTGGCGCAATTTCAGCATTTAGAGGACGATGAAGATGGTCTTTGGACCATGTATTTTGATGGCGCAGTAGGTAGTGATGGTGATGGAATTGGTGTTTGGATTCGTAGTCCATTTTCTGCTACGGATAAGGTTCTAAGCAAAGTGAGAGTGTGTTCCTACAAGCTAGCATTTGACTGTTCTAATAATGAAGAGGAATATAAGGCTCTAATTGTTGGCCTTAAGATTCCTAGAAAGCTGAAAGCGAAAAGGATTGCAGTCTATGGTGATTCAGAGTTGGTGATAAAGTAGGTTAAGGGTGAGTTTCAGGCCAAGCATCCTCGCATGAGAGCCTACCGTAATGTAGTCTTAGATATTCTGAAGTTATTTTCTGATCATACCTTGACATGTGTGCCTCGCATACAAAATGGTGTTGCTGATGAACTTGCTAAGGCAGCAAGCAACTTAAAAATTCCGATGAATTCCAGCAACAAGTTCGAGATTCATGTGAAACACCATCCCACCGTTCCAGACAATCAGCGATGTTGGCAAGTCTTTCAGGATCACGAGGAGATTAATCATTTTCTGCAGAATAAGGGTAAGTTCAAAGACACCTCCATAGATACAGAACATGATGATGGTAGTGATGATATACAAATAAATCAAATGGAAGTACTGCAACTTAAAGATAACATCATTCCTAAGGGATTTATTCCTTTGGAGGAACTATTTGACCAAGATGATGTAGCCCGTAAACCAACATTGAGGCCAACTGAAAAAGGTGTTGAAGAGGTAAATATTGGGACAGCTAAGAATCCCAAGATGATAAAATTATCAAAGTCATTATCACCAAAGTTAAAGGCAAAGTATGTGAAGTTTTTGTCTTTATTTTCTGATGCTTTTGTGTGGGATTAATCAAATTTAAAAATATATGACACTAATATCATTCAACATACTATCCCCATTAAATCAAATCAGAAGCCTTTTCGTCAAAAGTTGAGGAGAATCAATCCAAAGCTGCTACCATCGATTGAAAAAGAGGTAAACAGATTGTATAAGTCATGAATCATTGTGCCTATCCGATTTTCAGATTGGATATCAAATTTGGTACCCGTGAGAAAGAAAACAAGTGAGATCCGTTTATGTATCGACTTCAGAAATTTGAATAAGGTATCATTAAAAGACAATTATCCGCTGCCAAAAATGGACCACATATTGTAGCGAGTAGTTGGAGCATCAAGGATGTCACTACTCGACGACTATTCAGGATATAATCAAATTTTAGTGCATGAAGATGATCATGACAAGACTGCGTTTACCACTCCGTGGGGAACGTTTCATTATGCAAAAATGTCGTTTGGTTTGAAGAATGCAGGAGCCACCTTTCAGCGTGCAATGGACATGGATTTCGCCAACGAGAAAGATGTATTTTTGGTTGTTTACCTTGATGATTTGACTGTGTTTTCAAATTCTGATGAAGAACATTTATATCATTTGAAAGTTGTTTTCCAAAAGTGCAGAAAATATGCCATTTCGCTGAATCCAAAAAAGAGTCTTTTTGCCATGGATGAGGGCAAGCTCCTTGGCCACATCATATCGAAAGATGGCATCCGTGTTGATCCTGCACGTGTTGAAGCCATCCAGCAAATTGAACAGCCCCGGAATAAGAAAGAAATACAGTCCTTTAATAGTAAAATGAATTTTTTGTGTCGTTTCATTCCAAATCTTGCTGAGCATCTTAGAGAAATCACAAGCATGCTGAAAAAGGACAGTCAGGTAAAGTGGACCGAAGAGGCGGTGAAATCATTCAATTTGGTAAAGTTAGCTCTTTCTTCAGCCCCTACTTTAATTAGCCCGGACTACACACAGGACTTCATTTTGTTCTCATTTGCTTCTGAGCACACTTTGGCAGCTGTATTAATGCAGAAAAGAGAAGGAGTTGAAAATCCCATTGCCTTTTTCAGTCGGATTATAAGGGACGGAGCATTGAAATACAACATTATTGAGAAACAAGCACTTGTGCTTGTCAAGGCCTTGAAATATTTTCGTGTGTATATACTACATTCCCACATTATAGCATATGTTCCTAACGCAATAGTTAAAGATGTTTTGGTACAAGCAGATCCAGAAGGAAGAAGGGGTAAGTGGATCGTTGCGTTGTTAGAGTATGATGTGGAGATTAAACCAACCAAACTGATCAAAGGACAAGGACTTGCCAAGTTAATAGCTGAAACAAATCTGCAGGTTCTAGATATAAATTTGATTGCTGCCATGTCCGATGAAGACGAGGAGAGTTCATCAGTTCAGCTATCTGATATGTTTCTTTCTTCCCCTTGGTATGCTGACATTTTATATGTGCTTCAGAATTTGTCTTCACCTCTCGGAATGCCTAGAAATAAGAGTAGAACATTGAAATTGAAAGCTGCAAAATTCTGCATATTAAATTCTGCATTGTATTGGAAAGACCCTGGTGGAATGTTATTGAATTGTTTGGTAGAGGATGAAGCCAAAAGAGTTGTGGAAGACTTTCATAGAGGAGACTGCGGAGGCCATCTGTTTTGGAAAACCACAGTGAATAAGATTCTAAGGGTAGGTTATTATTGGCCTTCGCTATTTTCAGATGTGTATAACGTTGTTAAGAATTGTCACGAATGCCAAATTTTCAAAGGGAAGCAGAAACTAAAGCCTTTGCCTCTCAAACCAATTGAAGTTAGTGCACCTTTTCAGTAGTGGGGATTGGATTTCATCGGGGAAATCCATCCGGCATCGTCACGATAGCATAGATGGATATTAACAGCCATGGACTACTTCACAAAATGGATTGAAGTGATTCCTACTCGACAAGCCATGGATGCGGTAATTATCTCTTTTATTGAAACCAATATTTTGTCGCGTTTTGGGTGTCCTAGTAAGCTAATCATAGATAATGCAGCGGCATTCAAGTCAAAAAGAATGGTTGAGTTTTTCTATAAGTACAATATTAGCTTGGGACATTCAACCGCATACCATCCTCAGGGAAATGGATTGGCGGAGTCATCTAATAAATCTTTGGTTAATATCATTAAGAAATTGCTGGAAATTAATAAAAAGGGCTGGCACAAGAAATTAGTGAATGCACTGTGGGCTGATAGGGTAAGTCAGAAAGAGTCTATTGGCATGTCTCCTTTCGAGTTGGTGTACGGGATAGACACGGTTTTTCCTACTTCGCTTGCTGTCCCGATAGTCAAATTGCTTCAGGAAGTTGGTAGTGAGGAAGATCCCATGTAGTGGAGGATTAATCAGATGATTCATTTACAATAGACACGGGAGGAGGTATTTCAAAATACTTTCAAGTTGCAGGAGCGCATAAAAAAGATTTATGACAGGAAGGAAAAAGCAGACACATTTCAGCTAGATGAGGTAGTTTTGAGGTGGAATGCCCGACATGAAGACAAAGTAAAGCACGACAAATTTGAAAACTTATGGAAGGGTCCTTACAAGATTGCAGCATATCGTGGCCAGAACGCTTTTCTTCTCAAAGAAATGAATGGAGATGATTGTCCTGGAGGGCCAATCAATGGTCAGCTGCTAAAATGGTACCACTTCTGAGTATTTTCTGCTCATTTCATCATCATTGTATATATCGTTTTACTTCTATTTTATTGCACATGTGTACTAATCTCTCATCTTCAGTCTGGGGCCCACAACTAAGGCTATAGTTCTAGAGATGGAGGTTAGTTGGTTTGAAGTTTGTCAAGTCAGTTGTATCAGCCCTTTTAGTTTAAAAATCCAATCAGTTTTGGTCAAAGTTGTCTTCGGTTTTCAGTCAAATCTGCAGCCACTCAAATTGTCAAAGTTTTGTGTTGAAATAATGACTCCATAGCCCAATGGATGAAGGCACTATCTAGCTCTTACAGAGATCTGCTTTTCTTGGCACATCTGAAGAGCTACCATCCCCATTGGAACCAATGTTAGCGTCAGTCTGGTTATCTCTCCGTCAGAGATCAAAACTTTTTTTTTTTTCATTTCATGTTTAGGTGTCACATCAGTTTCGATCATTTGCACTCGTTAGGAGCATGCCTTAAATCTGACGGAAAGGTTTGTGTTACTCATTCCCCTCATGCTTGGCACTACTGGCTCAAGTCCATTTATAAAAAAACAAAGTCTTGAACACTCATTTGCAGCCCTGTTTCAATTTTTAGGTCACGACAAGTGTTCTCGGTCATTAAGTCTAGGGTTAAGTCAATTTGGTTTTCGCAAAGTCTAATAAAGCTAGCAGGCCAGAGGGAGGTCCCTGATATGTTTTTATCTCAAATATTTTTATCATCAGAACGACTGATTATGACTTCTCTTCAAAACTCTGTTTTGAAGATAAGTCGGCTTGTCGTCTTTGTAAAATTTTTCAAAAATTCCAAGATCTTGAAATATCTAGGTGTAGCCCTGGTCTCCTTTGCCAAATCATATCACAGTTATCCCTGCAAAAAGTATCAAAGAAAATCATTATTTCAACCAAATTTAAGAAGGAAACCAAAAAGCAGAAGTCTATTAATCCTGAAAGAGTGTCAAAGGCAAAACTTTACAAAGTGGGTTATGGAAAAAGCAAAAATCAAATTGGTGCCTTTATAAAGGGTTTTTAACGAATGTTTCAAGTCATTGTGCATGCCAAGGGTGGAGAAAATCATTCCAAGTCGAAATTGTGTGTTTTGGAGGAGAACGGTCCAGCTTCTACCTGCGCGGCGTATATACCAGGCTGTGCGGTGCACACAGAAGTTTCAGTCAGTGTATTTCAACACCGGCGCGGCGCACATAACCAGCACGGTGCACTGGGTGATGAGCACGGCGCACTCAGTTTGAAGCCCGAACTTGTTTGCAAATTCATCAAATCGCCCAAACTTCCCATAAATTCGCCAGGTAGGCTCTCATCCACTGCAATTGTTTTGTATTTAATGGTGAAATGTGAATGGTTCATGGCTCATGCCCATTGAAACAAGACTTTGAAGAACCTCCCTTTTGCCAATAAGAAAAATTGCTTAGGGTTTTGAAAACAGTGTTGTCACCAAGGTATACTCTTTTCCTCACTTCCCGTTGTCCCTCATTCCCAAAGTAACTCATCAAATTTCCTCATTAATCCCCTCATAATCCTATCATATGATCCCTAAACCCTAATCCCTTACCCCTATAAAACTCCTTAAAAAATATTCAATATCCCTCAAAACCCTAAACCCTATTTCCATATGTATACATTTTCCCTTCCTTACCCAATTACATTTTATTTCAAAATCCCTAATTCCCTGATATTTTCCCTTTCCTAATATTCCCTTGTGCATTTGCTTTTTCCCCTTGGTCACAACATTGTTAGAGCAAAAGGCAGTTCACATTCAATTGCACACACAGTTTCATTCACAGCAGTTTATATATCAGCAGTCATGTCATCTGGTCACTCATCTGAATATGAGGCAGAGACCGAAAGTGATTCTCCCTTGAGAGAAAAAGAATCCCGGAGGCCTCGGAAAAGTGGCAAACACGTCAGGGAAGAACCCATCACCCTCATAGAGCTGCATGCCTCTCCTCTTTCCATGCAGTGTTTTGAGCATCAGTCATGCTATGGGTTTTGTCAAAAGGTAACTGAGGTCCAGTTTCATCATGAATTGGCTCATCTCTTTGTCTTACATTTGCATAGAGACCAAGTTACCTTGGCTGGGGTCACTTTTACTCTTACACCAGAAACTGTTTCATTAGCAACAGGCATACCAAATATTAGTGAACCATGGCACAAGAAAAAACATATTCACCGGCAGCATTATGAGCCATACATCAAACCCAATTTCTTGAGGCAGCTCAAAAGAGTGTTCCCATTTAGGCACTTGAAAGATGAATATACTCCACTCATGAGATTGATCATGAAATATTTCAGTTGCGAGGGCAGATTCTCGCGTCTCTATGTGTACCATGTCCGTTTGTTGATGCATTTCACGAGGGTACGTATGATGAAAATTCCGTATTTCATGTGTCACAACATAGAGAGGATGGTGGTTTTAGTACAAAAGAAGACCCGAGCATAGCAGCATAGAAGTATATATCATTACGCGCTGATCAAGATCGTAGTGGTACATCAGTTGACACAACAGGGCATTACTTGGGAGGATTTCATCTCCCATGACTTCTTCACAGTGCCACAGCCGCTTCCCGAGGTAGTTCATGATGAGGGAGAGCCTTGACACCAGCCTAATATTCCTGAGACTGAGCATATAAGTGCTCCATTTTATGTGACATACCATCGAGGCCACAGGGCCTTATTTGCATCTACACGACGAGTACTATCTCCACCCAAGCTAGAAGGGGTCTCATTGACTCCATCAGCAGAGCGAGTATTATCTCCACATGATGTGGAAAGGGTATCACCTTCTTCTTCAGCACAGGTACAGATCCAGGACAGGGGCAAGAGGCCTATGCATGATGAGGGTCCTTCAGGAGGCCAGGACACTGATTTCACGATCCTTGATGTTGATGCGAGCTCTCCTAGCTTGGAGCTAAAGGAGATCATCCCAGAGAAAAAAGCTAAGAATGACTCGCTGAGAAAGAAATTGCAGATGGCTTGGTGGGTGATAAAATACCTAGAGTAGCATAACAAACAGTTAGAGGATGAACATACACTTTATGAGTTGCGGTAAATCCGTGAGGATCGAGAATTGGCCCGAAAGAGACCTGGTGATATGACACCGGCTAATCGAGAGTCTATGCTCATACATGTTAACACTCATCTAGAGAAATTGTTGGCAAAGGCCAATATAGACAAAGACATTCTTCGTCATATGAAAAATCATTATTGGGCTCGTATGCATGTCTACAAAGCAAAAATGAAGATTCTAAAGAGGAGGTTGAGCAGAGCACTAAAACGGTGGAAAAATCCTGATCCACTCCAGATTTTGTCCAAGGCCTCTTTAGCTCATCATCACACTTGACAAGGATACTCCAGCCCAAATTTCAAGAGATTTGGGGCATTTTTGGTCATTTTGAATTTTTTTGGTTAAAAAACAGGTTTTTTGTCTATATGCGCCACACACCTTGCGCGACGCATAGGATTGGGAGGTCCAAATGACAAATGGCTTGCAGTTTTGGATTTTCCATGAGAAATCATGAATTTTGGTACTTGGACAAGAAATTTGGGCAAGTTTTGGCTCCCCAAAAGGTCAAAAAACATGCAAAAAATGACTTCACTTGCCCCTTTTTGGACACACAGGAAGCAATATTGGGAGAATGCACTTTTGGAGGGGTAAATGGACACTAAATTGAAACATTCTAGTTGGGTTAGAAAGTAGACAAGCAGGGCCTTCCAACAAGCCAACCTGCGCTCAATTTGGACTTCAGCAGGTGCCTCAAAATCAGCAGCAAAGTAGCGCGACACACACAGAAATCAGCGGGGCGCACAGAGGTTTTTGGCCCAATTTTTCACCTTCTAGCTCAGAAATTCAGCCAATTTGACTAGTTTTGCTTCTTGATGTAATTTTTGACTTATTCTGATGTAATTAAGTGAACATGATGTAATTTTGGCACTTATTTACTTGTTTTAGAAGATTCATTCATCAAAAAGTGAAAATTAAATGAATGAATCAGTTTCCTACCTTATAGAAGCAAGTTGTTTTGATTGCCTAGATTATAGTGCTTTGTTTAGAATTGGTTGAAACAGCTCCTAGGGTGATGAGCTCGACCCCTAGAGGCAAGGGAATGGGTTGGCTTGCCTATATATGTATTTTCTAAGTCATTTTCAGGGTCGGACTTTTGGGGAATAGCTTAGACTCTATTGTACATTGTATCTCTACAATTTTGGCAAAGGAAAGACCAGGGTTTTGTAGCACTGTTTGGGATTCATGTGGCTTTATGTTTTGATGGTGTGCCTCTATGAGTAATTGTAAGTTTATCCAGTTTTTTGTGTCTCATCTTCATGTTTCTTCTTCTGAGTTTAAAACAAATGAGTGATTAAGGTCGAATTCATAGCTGTTATGCTCTGCCTTTGAATTTATTTAAATTTCCATGTTTTCTTCAGTTTAAGGAGAATCCTTGAGACTTCCTTGCTCTCCTTAGCTCCTCACCCATCTAATCCACCCACCTCACTTTCTTTAAAGCATCAAAACAATTGCCTTCCTTGCCCCAATCAGATCTCTACAGAAACTGTGCCTCATCCTCGAGCCCAAATTGCCTTTCCCATTGTTTTCAACAAAACCCTAAAACCCAAATCAAATCAAACCCCTGCACTTAATACCTAGCCTAAGATCAGTTGCAAATTTAGTCATCTTGAGCCTCTTTGATTACCTTTTCCGAGATAGACCCGGAGAGAGCCCTCTCCTTTCCTCGTAGGGCTAGCTACGAGGCTGAGCGTGGTTTGATGTAGCCTTGAGTTTTACCTTATTTCAGCCTAAGGTAGATTTGAGCACTAACAGTTACAATACCATGATTTATTAATAACACATGCTCCATATGACATGTTCTAATATGACATTTTCTTTAATTAATTAATTTGGGATAAATTAATTAAAGGAGAATAAATAACTAAGAGATAAATTTTAACCCTTGATTTATGAATACTATTCTGAATATTTTGGCATATTCCAGGGAAGTTGAATCTTTAGCATCCACCTAAATAATTATTGATAATTATATTATATTATTATTTTTGTTATTAAAATTGATATATGAGTTAAATATATGTTAAAAAAATGTAACATGTTTTTTAATCATAAATTTTTACCTCTATATTATCATCTAGATTTTTAACATATTAATAAGTTTTTTACAATATTATAGATCAATACCATGGCTTACTAATAGCACATACTCAAAATACGATAACTCTTATTTATTAGACACATATTCATACGATTTTTTTTTTTTTTTAATTAATCAATTAATTAAAACGAATGAATGATTGATATTTTAACTTCCAGCAGAATAAAAATAGTCTATGGGACCACAAACCTCTCTTCTTTTCAATTTTTTCAATTCACTCCTTTCCTTATTGAAATTGATGATGAGCTCGCTCATCCTTCTAAAAATCCACTCACTGAAAAGACAATGCCAAAGGACATATGCTAACATATTGCCACAATTGTCCCTAATGTCTCTAAAAAAATCACATTCCAAAATGATTTCTTTTCTTTGATTCCACTACCCCAGTAATGAGAAAAGTACACGCCCATTCTTCCCAAGATTTTTTAGGTCTTTTCCACAGTCCTATTTTAGACGGAAGTTCATGCAAGTTAGTACTTAATTGAGCAAAAAGAATATTTTCTCTCCACAAAATGCTAGCTCCAATGTACTCTTTTTGTTAGAGATCATAGGTGGTGTTGAATTACTCAACATAAAACTTCTTCTTTCTACCCAACACATTTCCCTATATACGTTTACGAAACTTCTCCATAACAAAAATATTTTACCCCTTATTCTTTGTGGGACATGCATTGAGGTAAATATTCCATTTTTACATCCATTTGTTGTTTTGTCTCATCCATGTTCTCTTTATTTCTTGAATTCCTTCATTGAAGATAACTTTAGGTAATCTACCTACTCCCATTTGCTTAATTATTTATAGATATCTTATGAGTTGCACCATAGTAATTGGTTCAATGGGATCTGCTCCTATTTCATTCAACACTATCTCATAATCAACTGAACCTTTTATTTTGAACTTGCTCAAGCTCAAGTGTTTTTGGATTTTCTCAATCTGTTTCCATCAGATTTCCATTTTGAGATGGGGGTGTTGTTAGCCCACAATTCACACCCATACACCATCACTGGATGATCATTTTCTAATCCCATAGCTCTACCTAACATGGTTTTGAAGATAACATAATGCTTTCCACGCTGCTAAAATTCTCTTCTCTTTGCAGTCCTCCAAATTAAGCTCATTGTTGAAATCAATCTTGAGGTACTTGTACTCATTTACTTCTTCAAGAATGTTCCCTTTAAAGAAGAACTTATGCTGGGTATGCTTTCTTTTATTAGAGAAAATCATTATTTTGGTGTTGTTGGTATTGACTCACATTACACTGCTCTATAAAAGTGCTCAAGAGCATATAGGTGCATCTTCAATTAATCTGTGGATTTATAAATCAATACAAGGCCATCAACATATAAAAGAAGCTTTATCATAATCTCTCTCAACCGAACACTATCTCCACCTTGTAGATTTTTCCACTCTTCTAGTGCATCAATATATAAACAAAACAAAATAGGGATAAACAACTAACTTGGATAGAAAAACATAGCTATTTTTTGGATAATTTTTATCCTTTAATTTATAATTACTATTAAAAATATTATAAAATATTGTATAAAAAATAAATCTTTACTATTTATTTAATTTTTCCATCCTCCTATTGGAATTGGGCACTTTAATTATTTTGTTAATTACAAATTTTAATCCCATCATGTATGGTATAAATTTGAAAATGTCAATATCATAGTTGCTGCTACATTAATAGATGAAATTCATGCCACTAATTTATATATCTAAATCACATAGATAAACCTTGTTTAAATTAAAAAAGTACAGATGTTGATAATAGATAACTATACCATTTGTTAATTGTGAGGTAGATAATGAAAATTGGAGTTAAAATATGATTACAAAATGTCACCTAAATTCAGCACGTATAAAGATTAATGATAGAGGTATAAACATTAATAACAGTTGGATCAAACAAGAATTGTAACAGAATAATTCGTAACCTAAAGCTTGAGACAAGTGGTGTTTGCCACTATCCACTCAATGGGTTGTTGCAAGTGATATGTGGGCAAGGATGTCCATGCCTTGTTTAAAGGCATCGATGGCGTTACATGTATGTAATGGGTTGTTTAGTAATACACAGAGTGCTTAAAGGCCTGGCACAGGAGTACATCAGTAAAATATTTTCAAATTAAAGGAACGGTGACCATAAGACAAGAAGTGCATCTGCACAAGATTTTCAAATTAATGGAACTGTGATCATAAGATGAGAAGGAACTTTTTTTTGGTTCAGTTTGAGCAAATTCGAAATCAATGTAATGGTCACTATACTAGCATTTGCACCACATGTTGCAAAGGAAACGCCGTAAGGCAATGACATAATATATATTGTCAAATTCATCAGCTCCTAATGACTGACCTTTTGATTTAATGTAAAAGTGGTTTCCACCTCTTCAGACATTTTGTCCCTTTTTACACTCAATGAAGAGACCAAAAGAGAGATTGCTACTTCCACGACACTGTGTTGTAAAATTCTCTCCTCACTACAATTATGACATCATGACTATGATTATCCACAGAAAATTTCACGATCTTCATAGGAATTGACTTGTTAATAATGTTGTAGGGAAGACCAAGGAAGTACAAGCAAGATGAAAATTGGACACTCCTCATATTCCCATGAACCATATTATGTAAACTCAAATGATTGATTTGTCGTTCACAAAAATGTCCACAAGCTTGGCACCTAACGTTTCAATAATGCACATCATATGGATTTATTGTGTGAACATGGGCATCATCATGGTAATTTTTAAAAGGTGGAATGACAATGCAACAATCCTTTTGCAAACCATTTTGTTCAGAGACATGTTCATAAGCCTCTTCTACACTGAAATGAACGTGTTTATCTCACTACTTTAGTGTAGATTTCACTGATTCCATCTGCTTCACATTTCTTATGACAAGCATGTTCATTACCACAGAGATATTCAGTAGAGTCACCAAGTTAAAATCCCCTGTCTAATCAAAAGCTAATCAAAGGAAGAAGACACTACTCTTTCAAAGTCCACTCTTGGCTTCTTGGTATATTTCCTTCTAAATTTTAGCCAGACGACATACTATATAAGGATAAGACCTCTTCCAATGCAAGTTGATCAAATTCCTTCCTTCACTCATTACATTTTTCTCCATCGGGGCCTACTATGATGAGCAATGGAATGATCCTAATGTCGAAATAGCATGACAACTCTTTAATGTTTTCATCCCCAAAAGGCAGAGCAAGCCATGGCATGCACTCATAGTATGAACAAAAAGTTTCTTCATCTCTATCATTGGAAATGAATATAATCACAAAACCCTCATCACCTTTCAGAGATTCTTTCAAATTTTTATAGACAGATATCAATCTTAGAGTGAATTTCTGACAGGGAAGACACCACTCAGCTATGAAATTGGAGTGAGATACTTCAGTGAGCTGTTGGTTTTGCTACTCTTAAGTAGTGGTGTTTACTTAGAAGTTTCCCTGAAACAATTGTGATTATGTTAGTTGATATTTTATGAATACTCATATACGTATAATAGGTGAGAAACAACACAAACACACATATATAGCCAATTTATCTAATTAAATGGCCAAGATATTCCATTTCCAAACATTGCAAATCATGAAGAGTTGTATTCCTTTTATGACTCCTGAATGAAAGGTACTTTTTAATACCTTATTTATAGTACATCTCTCAAGTAATTACATGATAACAGATAATACACAAATTGACAGGTCAAAAATCAAAATTGAATGTTTGAAGGTCAATAGCATTCATTAGAATCAACAACATTGATTAAGCAAAATAACACTGCGCAGTAAAATCGAGACATCTATTTATTTGATATTATAAATTAAGCAGCAGATATCTAATTGAAAAAAAAGAGAGAGAATAGGCATGACAACACAATTCATACATATTCAAAATATATTGCATCGTGTCTAGTTTCTGCACAACTCGGATAGTAAACAAAATTCTGACAACTTCGTCGAAGAGAAGTATAGAGTTTAGTTCACTAAGAAGAGTGTGCAGGCCATAACAACTGATTTTCATCAATTTGTTCAATTGGCATCTGAATTTATTCTTCTATGAGCTTCAAATCTCCATCAAACTTATTAGCAACTTTGTTTTCAACTTTTTCTCCCATGTTGTTTTGAACACCCATATATACAAAAACAATTTTAGAAACGTCTTTGTTATGCTCTTCAATGAGAGCTTCCTTCTCTTCCTCTTCCTTATCTTCCACTCCTTTAAAAACCTTTGTTGTTGCAAATAAGTTGCCTTCCAATTAGATTTCATACACAAGTGAGGTTTTGTCAACAAATTACAATATATCAATAAGAGATTTCTATTGCATCATGTGCAACCACTCATCACCAATTAATGGTTCTTCATCAAATTTAAGATCAACATAATTTTTGTTCACCCTATGTTGGGTTATCCAAGCATGCATGTTCTCATTAACAAATTGAAGTTCACTAAATTCATTAGTTGTGGCTAGATTCACCCATTCACATTTCACTTTTCCATCATCATCCACATGTGTTGCATGATAGTATCTTTTGTGACAAACTCTGATTCCAAAATATTCCATGCTTCATTGGAAGATTTAGTTTCGCCCCAGTTAAGTTTGTGACCTGCAATGTGGTTGTTTCTTCATCCCTTCAGATTCTCAAATTATAAAAAGGGCAAGGAAACTTAAAGGTTAACTTAATTGAAGATGCATAATCATTTGAAATGATGTTGGAAGGAATTCAAATACATAATGGAATATGTTGATGACAAACCAAAAGAAAGATCCAAATTGACGATTACAATGATCTTGGTTATGGGTATTTAACCTTTTCGATTAGCAACTCACTCAAAATAACTTTGACATATATTCAACTTTTCCAAATATAGACTGAACACAACCTAACTCGCATTTAAATCAGTTAACTCACACTGTAAATTTGGACTAGATTTAACTCAACTTATCTCTTCATGAATCACTCAACTTGGATCTTGCTAGGTCTTCATGTAGGAGTAATTATTATTTCCAACACTCCCCCTTAATTATGACCATATGAATCGACATAACTAAAAAATTACTGAACATAACTCAACTATGTTTTGTTAGGCTTACAATATAAATTAACTCAATCATGACAAAAACATGCATGTTGGTGTAGGTTTCAAATAATCTTACAAAGGCTCAATACTTTTACAATTTTGAATTTTCTTTTTCGTTCCTTGCAGATTCTATATCCTTGAAATTGCTTCATTCTCTATTGTGCGTTCTTGTTGTAGGATTTCTTCACCTATTCCTTCTGCAACTTTTCTTTGAACAAACAATCTAATAATGTCTTCTACAAATTCCTCTTCAAAAATTCATTCAATTATGGATTGTTGTTGTAACTCTTCATCTTCAATCTTTCTTCTTTTCTTTGCTTCTTGTGCTTCGTATTCTTGACTTTCTTTTTTCTGTATTTCATGATAGAAGGATCTTATATTTTCTTGACTCCATTGTTTAAAAATTGTTTTAATTCATTCTTCCTTGCTTTAAGAAGCTTACATGTCCTTCTCTTCCCTTTCATCATCAGAAACTGTTGTTTTTTTCCTTTTGTCTTCACACTCAAGATCATCATTAGACTTACATGTAAAATCATAATCATGCTCATTTTTCTCATTCACCACTTCATTTAATTCTTTTATTATAGTTGTTGATTTAATAATTTCATCAATTTGTTCAATTGGCTTCTAAATTTTTTATTCTATGAGATTCAAATCTCCATCATACTTATTAGAAACTTTGTTTTCAAATTTTTTCTCTAGTGTTATTTTGAACACCCATATATACAAAAATGATGTTAAAAATATCTTTGTTATTCTCTTTAGTGAGAGCCTCCTTATCTTCCTCTTCCTTCTCTTCCTTCTCTTCCTTATCTTCCACTCCTTTACAAACCTCTCATGCTGCAAATCGGTTGTCTTCCACATGGATTTCATACACAAGTGGGCTTGTGTCACCAAACTACAATATATCATTAAGTGCTTTCTATTGCATCATGTGCAACCACTCATCACCAATTAATAATTCTTCATCGAATTTAACATCAACATAATTTTCATTCACCCTATGGTGGGTTATCCGAGCATGCATGTTCTCATTAACAAATTCAACTTCACTAAATTCATTAGTTGTGGCTAGATTCACCCATTCACATCTCACCTTGTCATCATCATCCACATGTGTTGTATGTTTGTCTCTTTTGTGCCAAAATCTCCTTTCAAAATCTTCCATGCTTCTTTAAGTTCGTGACCTGAAATGTGGTTGTTTCTTCCCTTCATATTCTCAAATTAGAATAAGGGCAAAGAAATTTAACGATTAACTTAATTGAAGGCCCATAATTGTTTGAAATGATATTGGAAGGAATTCAAATACATAATGGAATATAATTTTCATTCACCCTATGGTGGTTTATCCGAGCATGCATGTTCTCATTAACAAATTCAACTTCACTAAATTCATTAGTTGTGGCTAGATTCTCCTATTCACATCTCACTTTGTCGTCATCATCCACACTTTGTCTCTTTTGTGCCAAAATCTCCTTCCAAAATCTTCCATGCTTCCTTAAGTTTGTGACCTGCAATGTGGTTGTTTCTTCATCCCTTCATCTTCGCAAATTATAAGAAGGGCAAAGAAATTTAAAGGTTAACTTAATTGAAGGCACATCATCGTTTGAAATGATGTTGGAAGGAATTCAAATACATAATGGAATATGTTGATGACAAACCAAAAACAAGATTCTCTAATTAGAAGAAGGGCAAGGAAAGTTAAAGGCAGACATACAAAAGAAAAAAGTGGAAGTGTCCACAAACTCAAGATTTCAAACACTTAAAATGTCTATGTGACTTCATCAATGATGAAGAAAAGAAAGAATTTATGACATAAACTACTATCAGATAGTTGGACAGATATACTTCTCTTGGAAGCATGTCAAGAGAAAATATAAAAGGAGAAATTGGAAAAAACTTAGTCTCATTTTTTGTGAATCACATAATAAAACTTATGTGGATAAGGTAAGATTTGTGCCACCTATTTTTGTCACATGTGGATATGGAAATAGAATAGGATAATTTTGTTGAGTAAATTAAAAAATAAAGGTGAAGGGAATAAATTAGATTTTATTGTACATAAAATTTTAAACAAAATCATAGCAAAAATATTTACATAATTTTAACAAAGTGATAATAAAAATATTCACATGTTTATAACTTGTTATTAGACTATCTAAAAAAATACTATGAATATGTATATAACCATACATTTTAAAATAATAAAATATAATATAGAAAGCTTAAAATTAAATAAAATGGAATTAAATTTCCAATATATAAAATCTAATAAAAAAACTCATATTAGATAATAAAATATTATTATTTCATTAAGCATCTGATTCTCTAAACCTCATCCATTTTTTTCATAAAATGATAATTCCTTTCTTTCCCTCCCCAAAAAAGCTTTGATGTTATATTATTATTAATATATAATTGACATGTATATCGTTGTCATGCATATCATTGTTGGACGTTCCTATCCTAGGATCAAAAGTAAATTATTATATTATAAAATAATATAAACCAACCATCGTCTCCTTACATACTATGTATTTTGCAATTAGCAATATCGTAAAAGGAAAAACAACATATTTGTAGTGGCTGGTGAGAAATTAAAATCCTTTTATATGGCCAACCATATTATATATCTTGAACCACATTTACTTATTTTTCCCATATGGTTTTTCATTTAGAATGCAAGAAAACCATATATGGATATGGTTGAATCATCAAATTGACATTAAAGCCTATTTAATAAAACATGGTTTTTAAATGACTATTAAAGAAGCACATTATCATAAAATACATAATGAAATCTTCGTGAATCGGCTATGTTGATCAAGGTAGCTCAAATTTTACTCATAGTAATTAGTTGTTGCATACCTCGGCAATGAGAAAATCACCCCATCATACAATACATAATGATATCTCTCTAAATAAGGTATATTGATCAAGATATCAGAAAGTTTACTAGGAGTAATCAGTTGTGGCATACTTCCGCGTTCAGAAAATCACCCCATCCTGCATATAAAATATTCCTATGTTAAGTTTAACGAAATGAAAGCAATTGAAAGCAAGAAAATGCAGTTATTCACATGAATAGAAGGTTTGATTAATGGACAACAATTATTTACAGGCTTGAAATCCTGCATAATTTAGCAAGTACAACTATAACGAAAAACGCATTCAATTGAAAATAGTTGAAGAATATTTCGTAATAGAATACAGGGAGATATATGGTTATTGGTGTGTACGATAAAGTTTGCAGTAATGTAACCAATAAAAACTCAAATTGAATAGCACCTAGTTCTGGAGTATCCATTTGAGCATAAATATGAATGTAATTTGGATTCACATTAATACAACTATTGAGCAAGGATATTTTTTATTTTTGCCAACCATATTATATATATTGAAGCACATTTACTTATTTTTCCCATATGGTTTTTCATTCAGAATGCAAGGTATATGGATGTGGATGAATCATCAAATTGATCATTAAAGCCTATTTAATAAAACATGGTTTTTAAACTCCTATTAAAGAAGCACATTATCATAAAATACATAATGAAATCTCCGTGAATTGGCTACATTGATCAAGGTAGCTCAAATTTTACTCATAGTAATTAGTTGTTGCATACTTCCGCATTCAAAAAATCACCCCATCATACAATACACAATGATATCTCTCTAAATCAGGTACACTGATCAATATAGCACGAAGTCTACTCGTAGTAATCAGTTGTGGCATACTTCCGTGTTCATAACATCACCCCCCATTCTGCATATACAATATTCGTATGTTAATTTTAACGAAATGAAAGCAAGAAAATAAGGTTATTCCTATGAATAGAAGGTTTGATTAATGGACAAAAATTATCTATAGACTTGAAATCCTGCATAATTTAGCAAGTACAACTACAATGAAAAAGGCATTCAATTGAAAATAGTTAAAGAATAGTCCGTAATGGAACATAGAGATATATGGTTATCGGTGTGTACGATAAGGTTTGCAGTAATGTAACCAAAAAAAAGCAATTTGAATAGCACCTAGTTCTGGATACACATAAATATGAATGTAATTTGGATTCACATTAATACAATTATCGAGCAAGGATTTTTTTGTTTTTTATTTTTATTCGATTCTCGTTGGATTTTTTTTTTTTTGATACAGGTGATACAAGTGAGGCAAAGAAATTTTTCTATTGCACAGACCATTGTAGAAGAAAGATTATGAATATTGTTATTTAATGTATGACTTTACATTTTCTATAATTAACTCCTCACATAAAACAAGGCTCACATTGTTCTCAAACAACAAATTTCCAATCACAGTGTTTATTGTAGCACAGACTCTTTTCTTCAAAATTGCACAGTAAAAAGCCGAAGTATTAGCTAGAAATCCCGAATAACTTCATCACATGCAACTTTCAATCCATTGCTCTAATAAAAATTTAAGTTTCTCAGCATTACGGTGGTTAAATACACAAATTCCAAGGTATAACTTCAGGACGTGCAACTTTCAATCCAATGTTATAAGAAAAAAGTAAGTTTATACGCAAATTGCAAGGTAAAAAATTTAATGAAGAGTTTGCTGAAAGTATGCACAGCGGTAAAGATCAAACCCAGTGTCACCAAAATCTTACAGTTTTAGACTAAAGAACCGAAAGCGAGGCGGAGAGAAGGGTAATTAATCCTTAACCACCTTGAAATAAGCCTAGTAAATATTAATCCAATATATTTCCTGGCAAACAAATAAATAAGATTACAGAAGATTATCTTAAAATTTCCTGGAAAACCGGTGGACACCGCATTAAACAAAAAGATTATCGACATTAGTCACGAGGCGTGGCTGAATGGATATTTAACCAGAACATGGTTAATTAAGAAAGAAAAGGAAGTTAACCTCAATTTTATGAGTTATAAACGAACGTGCAGAAACATAATTAAATTTTAAAGTTGTGGTACTACCGAGTGTGAGCAAAGCAGCGACAGGCACAGGTCAAGAGCTTAATTCATTGGGTTTGTGAGTGAATTAGGCACAGGTCAAGAGCTGAACTCCCTGGGTTTGTGAACGAAGCAGACATTGAATTCAATTAGGGTTTGCAACACCGATAGTAGATTTTGCACCGAACAGAACAGGTTGCAATTGAGCCAACGTCACGGCCGAGGGAAGTGGGTGGTTCCTCATTATCTGTATTATCTGCATGTGAACCTTAATGTAATGGGTTAGATTAAATAACTGTTCTTTCCAACTGCTTCACGATCTAACAGCTAAACAGAACAGGCTGCAATTGAGCCAACGTCACAGCCTAGGGAAGTGGGTGGTTCCCCTTTATCCGTATCCCATGCATGTGAACCTTAATATAATGGGTTATGTTAAATAACTGTTCTTTCCAACTGTTTTATGATCGCACGGCTAACCTTCTTCTAATCGTCTAACATTTAATCTAATGATGTCATTTGCACGGCTAACCTTCTTCTAATCGTCTAACATTTAATCTAATGATGCACAAAGATAACAGGTGGGCTAGAGGAAAGTTTTTTTCATAGGGAAACGCCTTACGGCGTAATTAGGGTTTGCAACACCGATAATAGATTTCGCACCGAACAGAACAGGTTGCAATTGAGCCAACGTCACGGCCGAGGGAAGTGGTTGGTTCCTCATTATCTGTATTGCCTGGATGTGAACCTTAATATAATGGGTTAGATTAAATAACTGTTCTTTCCAACTGCTTCACGATCTAACAGCTAAACAGAACAGGCTGCAATTGAGCCAACGTCACAGCCCAGGGAAGTGGGTGGTTCCCCTTTATCCTTATCCCATGCATGTGAACCTTAATATAATGGGTTATGTTAAATAACTGTTCTTTCCAACTGTTTTATGATCGCACGACTAACCTTCTTCTAATCATCTAACATTTAATCTAATGATGTCATTCGCATGGCTAACCTTCTTCTAATCGTCTAACATTTAATCTAATGATGCACAAAGATAACAGGTGGGCTAGAGGAAAGTTTTTTTCATAGGGAAACGCCTTACGGCGTAATTAGGGTTTGCAACACCGATAGTAGATTTCGTACCGAACAGAACAGGTTGCAGTTGAGCCAACGTCACGGATGAGGGAAGTGGTTGGTTCCTCATTATCTGTATTGCCTGCATGTGAACCTTAATATAATGGGTTAGATTAAATAACTGTTCTTTCCAACTGCTTCACGATCTAACAGCTAAACAGAACAGGCTGCAATTGAGCCAACATCACAGCCCAGGGAAGTGGGTGGTTCCCCTTTATCCATATCTCATGCATGTGAACCTTAATATAATGGGTTATGTTAAATAAATGTTCTTTCCAACTGTTTTATGATCGCACGGCTAACCTTCTTCTAATCATCTAACATTTAATCATGATGCACAAAGATGACAGGTGGGCTAGAGGAAAGTGCTTTTCATAGGGAAACGCCTTACGGCGTAAAGATAAGAAGGAAATCTTTTTGGTTCAGTTTAATGAAATTGGGTAGAGATTCTTTGGATTTGAATGATGTAATTTACATAATAAATGTAAAGATTACAATGAGTGATTTTTTTTTTATTTTTTTTCATAAAGGAAAAATATGTATTTTATTGAGAAATTTTTTATAATCAATTAAGAAATATATAAAAATAAGATAAATAATATGGTAGATGGAAAGTTTCCTAGAATTTGTTTAAAGTAAAACCAAAACCAACTTTTAAAACAAGGTTGGCATAAAGATAAGTCTTAATTAGGTTATTGGAGAATAAAGAAAGATGTCACTTTCTAAATAACAATAATACTAGGTTTCATGGAGATTTACTCTCACTTCAGTATGGATATTTTAAATAGGCTTTGTTACAATACCAAGGGCCAATAACATGTCTTACCGATACCACATGCCCAAAAAACCATAACTCATTTCATATGTCCATTGTTCATATGATATTTTTTAATTAATAAATTCAATTAAAAGGGAAGAAAATGCATAACTACTTTGAAAATAAATGTTAGCCTTTGATTTGTGTATATTACTAATAATATTGTAGACTATTCTATGCAGTTGTTGATGGTGCTCGACCCACCAACATTTAGGGGATCTCCCCGGTATAAAGTCCCAACAAGACTTCACACTGTTTGGTGTAGGGGTCACATCCGGTATGATGACCCTGTTGAAATTATCTTAAATATATGCCTTAGCTCTTTCTTGTTAGCACATGAGAGTGGTCACTTAGTCTTCAAAATGCATGGTTTAAATGCCTGGTTAGTGCTTAGTGTAAATTTTGTCTAAGTTCTTTCACTGCTGAGGGAGAGGGTGAGAGTGAATCTCAAGTCGAGAGGGAATAGTCGCAACTCAGGTAGAGACATAGTCACATAGAACACAGTAGGATCTCCACAACTTCTGTTAGAGTATTCAACACAAATGCTAAGTCACAAACGTAAAGTGAATAGATAACATGTACAACACCAAGTGGAGTAGTCCACACGAATGAGATAGACATTATAACAAGTTTACAAGAATGAGTCTGTGCAGTGTCTGACAGAGTAGTCGACATAAGCGAGACAATGATAACAACTGATACAACACATTTCCAATAGTGTATGCACTAAAAAAACTTAAATAGTTCAACTATCTTAGTACAAGTTAAAAAAAAATGCATTACAAACATCCCAACAATAGTCTTACAAATGAATACAATACTTGTGTGAAAACATGCTGGCCTGTTAACATGCTTCTGAATTAAGCGAAATTTACAAGACACATTCATACACCATACATCACTAACCCTAGTAGTGGGGTGATGGAGCCACTGCTCGCTCCTCAAATAAGGGACTATAGACTCTCAAGGCAATGTGGGAGGTGCCAAGGTGAAAAGTCTTTTGCATGTACAAATGAGGGGTATATATAGCCAAGGGTGAACTTGACCCGTGTGACTCTTCGACTTCCGTCATGATTGTTTTACTTACATGACTCTTCAACTTCATATGTGGGTCTCTTAGACTTCCACGTTACATTACATTGATTACAACACATATGGAACATAGTAGTGCTATGGCTGAGATGAATCATGACATGACTTGACATGACTCTTTTGGTATGTTCATGATGATGGTGGTGTCCATGTCAAGCTACTATGCTACTGAGTAATGAGTGTGCTCTCGATGTATCATAGCTTCACCTTTGCATGAGAAGGTGTGCGGAGTCTTTGATGGTCTTGGTGTTCACTTAATATTACATGTGAATGTGTCCCCTTCGCTGGTAATTGGCATGCTTCATGTGTTCATCTGTCAGTGAACAAGTCTCCTAACATACACTCCTTGTTCATCCCATTCGTCATCACACCATGTCTCATTCATGTACATGTTTCTACAATCACTCATGAAAACACAACATCAAATATAGAAAAACGCTAGTCTACCATGATGTATCATCTTTCGTTTACGGGTACAATTGGCTAGGAGAGAGGAAGAGGCTCTGAAATTGCATAGAGCACATTTCAGGCTGGGATGTGAGGCTCTGGGGCACTATTTGGAAAAACTACATAGATTCCACTGAGAGGTTGGGTTAAGGTGTCTGAGACAGTAGTGACATCTGCAGGATATGGCTTAGCTAGGAGACAAAATTGTGTAGTTTTTCCGGGGAAGGAAATGCTGGTAGCAGGAGACAGTGGCAGTGAAAAATGTGTAGTTTTCAAGAGGAGTGGAGAGCATGTTAGCAGGGGGACTGCTGGAAGAAATTGCACAATTTCCTAGCACAAGGCAGTGACAGGAAGAGGGTGTCTATCCCTCATGTCTGTGAAGTTTCTTCATGAAAGACAGGAAGGTGGGATGGACAACTACTGCACAGTTTTAGAGATGAGTGGAGCCCTAGGTCACTACTCAAGTAAACTTTTCTAGTTAACCATCGGGAAGCTTGACGGATAGGCTTTTGGGAAACACAGACTGAGATGGATGCTTAGGAAACTTATGAATTGTTCTAGGTGACACTCAGCTAGGTTGATTCTAGAATTTCATAGTGAAGACTACCTAGAGGGATGCCTCAAGCTCTCCACATTCTTAGGCAATAGTGCTTGGTTACTGAGGGTTGAGACTGTGTAGTGTAGTTTAGTGGAGGGTGTTCTGGTCGACAGATATTTGGGAAAACGGTTAAGTGTGTGAGCGAGTGAACTCCTGTATACATGACCTTGCAAACACACACTGAACATGACTCGAAGACAATATATGTCAAACTACAAGACAACATATGCTCAACGTGACTGACTAAAGGGTGAGAGCGATAAGTGTGACACTTAAGATAGATCATTGAACAACCGTGAGGACACTTGTGCAAAAATTTTTACAACTTTGTGTGTGACTGTGAAATATGTTTGCATAGCAAATGCAATTCATACACACAATAAAAATCCTTCAACACTGCCAGAACAAGATTACAAGCATGCCATTGCAACTAACATGCTAAAAGATGATTGTTGGTTGATCAAGCCAAGAGGATGTAAATAATTGACAAGAGCTCATGGGATAAGCCTGAGTGTTTGCAAACATTAAGGAAAAACCAAGGAGGGCTCTGAAATTTGATGCAGGCCAAAATTTTGGAGGGTGTTGTAGCCACTACAACACTTGGTGACACACTGGTCGAATACTAGGTTCTTTGTTTCAGTTCATTGAAATCACAGGGCCTTGGTCAATCAAGGAGTATTGAATCGTTGAGTGGGTTACCTCGGTTTCCCCACTTACCGCATGGACAAACATGCTTCACCTTTTTCCAACTCAATCAAACACAACAACAAGTTTCATCTTGATCACAGTGTTTTAAAATTGGGAAGGGTAGTTTAGCTTGTGAGTTTAAAATTTTCAAAGTAAAACTTCTCATCTCTAGTGTTTCTCTACTACCAGCAGGCTTGGGCAGTACCCTGACGAAGTCACGTAGGAACACACAAATTGCACCACTTCTTGTGAATCTGATTTGTACACCAGTGGAGTTGCATTCTTCATGTCTTTGCATAAGAATCCTTTCTCTTCTTTGGCCTTTTATATTTTTTGAAATAGAACTATGCATAGGCACTTATTTATTTTTTGGGCAGAAGAGGGATCTCAAGTTATTAAGAGTAGTAGAGGTTGGTCCTTCAAAAAAGTATGTAAGACATCTAATTTATATTTGCCCATTGAGATTTTCCCCTTCTCCATTTCTACTAGTTTGATGAGCTTGAACACACAGAGAAGAAGACTGAGTATAGGAATGGGGTTTTCTAGTGTGGACACAAGTTCATGGTTGGACTAGAACTTCCCTTACAGGTGACTCGTATTTTCTGTCAAGACATCATTGGCCAAAGGTTATAACCAAGCACATAGAAGACAAACACATGATTAGCCAATTTCTCCAGTGTCACGAGACTCTTTGGATCTCAGCCACATACTCATTCAAAAGCCATAACTCAGTAGATGGAATCCCTTATTGGAAAAACCAAAAATAGCAATATTAAGCAAGCAAAACAAAGTGAAGCAAAAATAGAAAATGAAAGAGAAAAGGCAAAAAATAAAAATACTACGTACATAGCACAGGGTGCAACCCTAGGTTACTGAAAATAGTGCATTAAGTCTTCACCATTGACAAGAAGTTTGTCAATCCTCCCATCAAGTGATTGCAGATGATATGTGTGTGGGCCAAGCTTTTCATGCACAGTGTATGGACCAATCCATAGGGACGAGAAATTCATATGTTTGTCTTTTTCTTCATGGGATTTGTCCCATTTCAAGAGTAAGTCACCCACATTGACATTAGTGTTCCCTATAGACTTCTTGTCGAACCATCTCTTGATACCGTTCTAATGGAGTGCGAATTTTTCCTTTGCTTTCATCCATTCTTTGTGTAGCTTGTGAAGTGTATCAATCCTACGTTGAACTAACAAACATGGATTGCCTTCGGATTCTTGGGACAATTGAAGAGCAGGGAAGTAGATGTTCGGTGGGAGGAGGGCTCCTTTCCCATAAACCAAGAAGTATGGTGAAATGCCGAGAGAGGGTTTGGATGTTACATGATCAACCCATAAGGAATTCGTCAAAGCAAAGTGTTACTTTCATTGTTCAGAGTAAATGGTGTTCTTGATAATGTGGATGAGGTTTTTATTCATAGATTCGGCGAGACCAATTCCCTATGGGTAGTAGTTAGTTGAATTTTTAAGCATGATACCATATTTAGATGCAAAATAAAAAATATTCAAAGATGAAAAGTAAGTTGATTATTAAAAAAAAGTCATAGTGAAATGCAAAATTGTGAGATTATGTTCTATTGAAGGAAGTTGATGACTTCCGAATCATCCACTTGGTGAATCCGAACTCCTTCTATCCACCGTGTGAAGTAGTCAGTCATTGTTAAGATGTATCGTTGTTGCTTCGAAAAGCATGGGAAGATTTCCTCAATGATGTCTAAGCCCCACTATTGAAATGGTTCACAGGGTGCAGTGGGGCTACTGACCTTAATGTTCTGTCGGCACATCACTGACAAACTGAGAACTTGCAGGCATAGTCATGTGCATCCTTCAATAATGTGGGTCAGTCGAAACTAACTCGTATGAATTTTTGCATAGTGGCGTTTCCTGCCATGTGACCCCTGGCTGGTCCATCATGCAGCTCATGCAAGACCATCTCTTAGTCATGTACCTCCAAGCACCTGAGAAAAAATTTGTTGCTTTTCTTTCTATAAAGAACTTCGTACACCAACTGATAAGGTGAATCTTTGAGGTGGAGTGCCCTCTTCTGTCTCATGGAGAAGTGAGAGGGCATGGTGTCATGCTCAAGGTACTGCCACACATCTTCATACCAAGAGTCTTGGTCTAAAGTGTGTGGTGCTTGCTCTACATCGTACATCTCCATTTTCTGCTCCCAACTAGTGAGCTCTTCTTCTTCCTCTTTTGCATGGACTAGTTTGGCTGTGAGCCTACAGAGACCATGACCCTTGATAGTGTGAACTAGCTTGATGTCAAGATCATACTCTTGCAAGCATGTCATCCAGTTCGCAAGTCTTGCACCAAGCTCTTGTTGAACAAGCAACAACCTGACAGTTGGATGTGGCACAAAGGCTATCCTGGTTCTTCAGCAGGTAGGGTTTGAAGTGTTTCATCACCTTGTTTACTACGTATGCTTGTTTATCGATGGCGGGGTAGTTGATTTTGGGTTCTTGCATGCTTGCACTCATGATGGAGATGAGATATTCATTGTTCAGCTCATCCTTCTGAATGAGTACTGTAGCAAGCGAAATGTCATAGTCGAAGGTGTATAGAAAGAGCCTTGTTAAAGTCTGCATTGTAAAGTGTAGGTCCATCTACTATAGTCTATTTGATATGGGTGAATGCATCATTTTTCTTCTTAGCATAGATGTATATTGCATCCTTCTTGATCATGTCTTTTATTGGTTTCACCATATGTGCATAATCCAAGATGAAATTTCGGAGGAAGTTGTTCATCCCCAAGAAGGACTACATGTCTTTCTTGTTGACTGGGTGAGGAATTTGTGTGATTGTTTGAAATTGGTCTAGATCAACCTTGATCCCACTCCTGGCAATGATGTCCCCACGGAGGTTTCCCTTAGACACTAAAAATACACTCTTCTTGGGATTCAATCATATCCCATATTTTCATCATCGCTCGAATATCTCCTTTAGATCAATTATGTTGTCTGACCATTTCTGTAAAATATTATCACGTCATCAAGTTAAACTACTATGCTCTATTCGATAATTCCATGGAAGGTGATGTCCATGGCACGCTGAAAGGTTGAACTTGCGTTCACAAGCCCAAATGAAATTCCTCTGTAAGAGAACGTACCCCACTTGGTACGGAAGGTAGTTTTCAGTCTATCAGGTTCCGCTCCCAAAACCTAGTTGTATCCCAAAAAACTATTGAGAAGAGAAAACACTTTTGCTCAAGATACTATCTATAGAATGTGTTCCATCGAGGGCACAAGACAATTGTCTTTATTTGAGGTGTAGTTTAGATTTCGAAAATCAATGCATAAAGATATATCCCCAGACTTCTTATGTATAGCAACTAATTTAGAAAGCCACGTAGAATGAAGAACTATATAAATTATCCGAGGATCCGACAACTCAATAAGTTCTTTTGTTTGAGGGGTTCAAGTGATGGATGTACATTTCTTAGCTTCTATAGATATGGCTTGACCACTTCTTTGATCAGGATCACATGTTGGATTATTTGTGTGCTATATGTTTTCATATTTTCATATGTCCACACGAACACATCTCACTACTTTTTGAATAAGTAGACAAAGGCTTACTGCTCCCGTGGTGTGCAACATGTACCGAGATTGAAAAAATTCGGATCTTGTTCTGTTCGCAAGTCAATTTATTTGTGCATCATGGTGGAACTATAGGGGGTTTTGTTCCTTGTCCCTTGGAAATGGTTCTGCAAGTCATAGAGCCTTTCGAGAGATACCAGACCCTTGGGGATGAGGGTTCCTTACTTGTCATTAGATGTGGCTTGCAGAGACTGCTTGTGCTCATCTTCATCAATCACTGCATCCTCGAAAACATCAGTGTTGGTCTTGAAATGTAGTATCTATGGATCATATTAAAAAATGCGTAAGTTAGTTACATTGTTAGGGATACAAGGCTTATAAAAAATTTGGCAATAAACCTATCCCTAAGCGGTGTCATCCAAGCGGCTTCGTTAGCTAAGGCATCGACAACTACATTATGAATTCTTGGCACAACAATGATATTGAAAGCTTGGAAGTTAGAGATCAGTTTCCATACCTCTTGTTGATAACTTTTGAGATGAGGTGAGAAAAGTGTATGGTGTTACGTACGTTCTGTACCATAATTTTTGAATCACCTACCACTTCGAGCACATCAACATTAAGTCTAATGGCTTTGTGCAAGCCCAATACAAGTGCTTCATATTCAGTAGTGTTGTGTTGTATATCTAAACCGGAAATATTATGATAATAGAAATAACCCAAGAATAACAAGATCTGAATAGATAGAACTGCTTCTTTATTATCAAACCCTTATGGTAGGGCAACACCATACAATCACTCCTTAAGGAAGGAGAATACTCAACAAGCCATATGCTTGTTCATACAAGACTATTTCTCCACTTTTGTGCCCGAGAAAGTGCTCTGATACCACTTGTTGTATATCTAAACCGGAAATATTATGATAATAGAAATAACCCAAGAATAACAAGATATGAATAGATAGAAATTCTTCTTTATTGATCAAACCCTTAAGGTAGGTCAACACCATACATTCACTCCTTAAGGAAGGAGAACACTCCACAACCCATTCATACAAGAATACTTCTCTTCATATCTCTCCATGTGG